>BGZK01000802.1:0-277383 GCA_005406025.1 Eumeta japonica | reverse complement strand
GGATCGGAATCATTATACGATGTCATTATAGATTGGGGTGTACATTTTACACCGACAGTGAAAAAGGTCAATAAATACCTCAAAACGCAATCATCGCAAAAGAATACTGTTGTCCAGAAAGAAAAAACAAAAAATATGTAAAAACATTTCTTTTCGGAATGTTTTGATCTGATAGTATGTGTACTAATTTATATAAAATTGTTCAATCCAGTTAAAAATTTGGGACATATTTAAGATTCTGGCTTAATGTAAATTGAATTGCTGCATAAGAGAGAAAACAAATTACATATTCGTTGCATTTTAATAAGTCACGGTATTTAGGCACGACACGGTACGTAAAGTTTATATTATAATTTGAAAGTTTTGTATTAGTCTGTACAAGAAAAGGTAATAACTGTATCCAGAAAGTGCAGCCCACTTTACATTAAACAAACAAACAATACCCTCAGTGATCTAGTTCCGTGAAATTATACTATACACTATTTTATGAACACATGTTTATTGACGGCCTGTGATAGCTCACATATATGGTAAATCCGAAACCGCCCTGCCTGCCTGTTTCAGTTTCAGGGCTAAAGCCCTAAACCAATTGGATGGGTTCGATGGAAGATTTTGTTTATTAGTTTTATGTTTGTTTTCATTATCCCAGCAATACAATCTAGTAAATATAATGGTCTTATAATAATCATAAACAAACTCACTTTTGCATTAAATCTTATAACATCACAGCAAGGATTCATTTTAAATCTATCCTCCATCTTGTATACGCCATTAAGCGCAATTTATGCGTCATAACACATAAATGACACACAAAACCAGACACGCCGCCGGCGTACAACTCAAAGCGACACCTGGCGGACCGCACACGGCGCGCCGCTTTAAAGTGTCGCAGAACGATAAATTGGGAAGTGTCCGATCGGGCGTATCGCGCGACTACGGAAAACGGTCGACCAAATCCATCTAATTTCCCCCGTTTTTTTTTTATGAGGAAAGTTGAACCAGTTCCGTTGACGGCGTTCACTTTAATCTCGCGCGCCTTTCACGCCCGCCGGCTCGTGGGTGCGCTAATTCACCGGCCGACGACGGTGACACCCACGGTGCGTTCGCTATTGAGATGTGCGAGTTCAAAGTCAACTCGCGGACGGACCGCGTACGGGCGAACGGATTGAAAGAGCGATCCTGCCGCTCACGAGACTCGTATAAGCAAAGTTAGCAATCATTTAAGGGGCAATGTGTGCGCTTCTGTAATAAGATCCCAGCTGAAATTAAAAACTTGCCATTTCATGAATTTAAAGTTGTCGTTAGATAGAAGTTATGTGGCAAGGGCTATTACACCGTGTCTGAATATTTTAATGAAAAAAATAACCAAGGGATTGAACTGCTCGCCTATCAGGTTGTTTCATGTTATTTCTAAGTATCGTACTAAATTGTTAATTATTCAATATTTTGTATCGATGAGTAAAAGGAGCAAACCTCGAGTATCTTTCCCATTCTTCTTAAGGTGAATCAGCATTTGGAATGGCTGCTAATGTTAATGTCGAAAACAATAGTTAATGACATATTTCAAATGTAACTTCTATTACCTAGTAAATAAAGTTATTTTTGATTCGATTCGAAATCGGAATACATTAGATTCGAATATTTTACATTTTGTCGTATAACGCTTTAATTACTCCGTCCTCATTTTTCTACGAAATTGGCTGTTTGAATTTTTATTTTGAAATTTGAAAATGCCCTACACGTTCGCCCGTACGGATCGGAGGCCGTTGTCGTCGATCCGGTAACGACATACGGGACCGAAGGTTAAACGTAACTGAAACTTCTGGGTCAATTCGCAAGTTTTCACTGAACGAAAATTATAAATTATAATAATAAAAGCATTACTGATCCGGCGTCGACGTCAGAATAGCTTTTGAATTTTATCATCGAAGTTCGCTTGTTGCAACCGTTCAACCTGAGTTTATGATCTTAAATATTTGTCAGTGAAAGGTCGATAATAGTTTCTGTCACCCGGGTAAAGAAAAATCTAATCTCTCAGAAATAAATCGAGATGAAAAGTTTTCAATTAATTTTACAGCCTCAATCAGTAGCGGATTTATATTTTTCATGAGCGTAGGCCACTTTATTTCCGCCGCCCGTGTACCTTTCTAAAATAATAATTTTCGAAATCTGCCCCTAGGCCGCGGCCTACACGGCCTATTGACAAATCCAGGACTGGCCTCAATAGAAATAATTATCAATCGCTTCTACTGAAATTTTCCACGAACAATTGAAAAGGTAACGTCAAAACCGCTATGCGAGTACTCAGTTCAAACTCTCTCCTACGGGTGGCCGTCCGTCTTTTTTTTCCGACAACCACAACGATGCTCCGCCGACCCGCCATTCGCGAGTTTCATTAACGGCGTCAGCGCACGCTGGATGTAGACGTTACCGGAATGACGTCCGCCTCGACCGTTTTCACGCGCGACCTCTGCCCGCCGCGGCCGCAGGTCGGCGGCGCGCTGACGACGCGCGGCGAGCGATCGTTGCGGGTGAAGTGCAAAAAACAAAAACTTAGGCGTCACGTCGGCACCTACAGTGTACGGCTATAGCTTATTCTGTAGATTGAGGATGTGTGTTCGACTGTGTTGATGATTGTCTGTGAATAATTTATGTGCAATTTCGTCTAGATTATAAGTATTCGTTCTAGGTTCGGTGAAACGCGTCTATTTAATATCTAAAACGAAAGTCATGTTAAGTGAGATAAATAATAACGCGAAGCAATATTTGCTATTTTGACAAACATATAGACATTAAATTTTATTATATAATTCTAATTAATATAGTGTAATATCGAAAATGCAATTAATACGTAAAGAGTATGCAAACAAATTATAATGTGGATTTCTAGATATGTGGTCTCTGTCTATCCTTGTAGAAAAAAAGGCGTGTTTATGTTTATATAGAAGAACTTCAGGGTATAAATGAAAGTATGAAAGCTGTATAAAATTCTACAGGCCACTTGGAAGCATCTAATGAAACGAAAGCTCTGGTACAGGAATCATAAATTTTATCTAATATAATAATTTGACATGACGATTGTAATTTACTACTTTTCAAAGCTCATCATATATTTAATACATAGAATAAATAATTATCCACAGTCCGTGCATAATTTTGCATTTTGAATGTGTTTATAAAGGTTAAAGTGTGTGCTAAACCGAATATCAATATGTATGTATATAAAACATTTATCATTCAATCATAGCATAGGACTTAACGAGTATCTGACTCTTGTTGTAAAATATGTAGGCTCATAGCACAGATGCACATTTATCATAGCGTATTATGGAATTAATTTAAATATATGATCACCTAAACTATAGATTTGCAACTGAAATAAATCGTGATTTTTTACACTAATCGATTATAATTTATGATTTACGCATTTCTTACAAATTGATTTTTTTTATGTTCGGTATTAGTGAATTAAGCATACGACGACTTTTGGAACCGTAGTCGATTCAAAGTTTGTCATATTTTTAGCGTATTAATGATACTTTTCTCAAAAGCTTAAATATGCAAGTTAAAAATTAAAACTTTCGATTTATAATTAGAATTATACTTTACAACACCAAATCATTGCAAAGTTTCGAAGTCAGATACGGCTTAATGGTTTACTAGCAGGTACGTATTTGTGAGCGTCCTCATTCTAGCACTCATAAAACCCTGTTATAGCATCGGACGTGTTAAGCGCTCGAAGGAAACGAGCGTGCGGGCTAGGTCACTTTTTTGTAAAAGGTCACGCCACAGTCTAGTCCTGACCTTTGGCCTGGCAGTTTTGCGCGTACATTTTCATGAGAATCGCACACGGAGTGCTGATCTCGTGAATCCGTTATTAGAATGCTATCGCCGCGTACATGTAGGACATTTATGACGCTATCATTATAAATTAGGATTATTTATCGTAAAGCGAATAAATGGATACAAGTAATTTTTCTATTTTATGTGGTCGATTCTAAAATCATTGTGATCGATTCTGATTGGGGTTAAGTTGCGATTGAGTAAGCAAAGAGTTAAAATTATTGCACGACATGTATGATAAAATATTAAATAAAATAAAAGAAGTCTCGTTACAAATTAGTAAAATAGTTTCAAATCGCCCAATCCGAAACGAATAGACTATGACAGGATGTTGCCTAAGCAGTGGGAAGATAAAAAAAAAACAATATACGTAACTTAAAAAAGCACCGGGTAACAACTTGTCTGATCCTAATTTTCCTGTCGCTGATACGTAAACAGAACACACAAACGATACTGCAGAAATATTAGTTTTTCTTTTGTATCAGTTTCTGATGTTACTGCGCAGATCACTACTTAAGACAGTTGAGACAAGTCTCACAAAACATGGAATGGCGAAGTTGAGCGAAGAAAAAGGAAAACATGTACCTTTTTCTACGCTCAACGGTTTGTTTTCAACGTCATTAATCGGATAAAACGGCTATTCGAGTAATTTTAATGGAATTTTCAAATATTTAAGTATTTTAGAATATTGAATATGTGTAACAGTACTAAATGACCTATGCGATGTTTTAAGGCGTATTTGAAAGTTAAATATCGGAACAGATGTGAGATCAGAGAACTGTGTGACTTGTAAGAATAAGTAGTGACTCAAGTAGAAAAAAATATGTTGTGAAAATGATGCATGAAGCGAACGCGTGTGATGTAAGGTTCTGCTAGAGTCGCTCTAGAAAATCTTATGCAGGCCGAATTGGTGGCATATTCAAGGAGGGCCAATAAAATCAAAATAGATACATTAAACAACCTATGAAAGAAAACAAAATGCGCAATGCGTTCTCTAAAAGAACGCTACAACCTTGTGCTTGGAGATGTATAAATATTTTTTATACACTACCGACTTTATGGTGCATCATTGACCTTTACCACAAAAACTCTATGAGAGCTTTCGTTTTCCACAACTTTCCCATGCCGTGTTTTTTTTTTTATGCCGGGAAACGCGTTTCCGAGACAGTTATGGCCGATATTTTTACGATTATATCTTTTTAGAAGTCGTCGCACACGGCGAGGAATCGTAAAAAGTTGTCACGTTCAACGAAACCGTCAGCGACCGCCGTGGAGCAACTTCATCAACACATCCAGTCTAGCCGTCTATAGACGTCACCCACGGCGGTGTGAATGTATTTGTCATAATAATGGCTTGTTAACCTGATGGATTTGTGTTTTTGAATGTTCCAGTTTGATTTAAGCGTTTCTTGTTGTGTACGCGGATGTTGAATCCTAATATTGTACCGTTAAATGAGAAAAGTCTGTGCATATATCTATAGATGGCGTTTGTAACAAAGAAATATACTACATATGGATATACATAAATTCGTCTCTGGGTAGATTTGTTTTCTGCCTTTCGAATATAACAGCGCCTACAAGGGTGGTATTATATTTGTGAAAAATACACGCGAAAATTAGCAGTGGCATGTCAGCCCCACCCAAATTAGATAAATGGTCGAAAGTATGCATAAGTTTCAGATTATTTTGTTTAAGCATCGAGTGGTAAATTCATAATGTAATAACTCATTTCAAAATTATGTTACTATATGATAGAGATATTCTTGAATTTTAATTTTCTATGACCTCCCCTTATACTCCCTTTTAGCAAAATGTCACTTTTATAAGTTAAGTATAAAATCGAAATTATTTCAAGAATAACTTTTTGAAAATTAAGTTTAGGAGATCGTGTAAGAGGCCCTTAGTCTTAACTTACCTTATTCTTAATTTTTTGTTTTTAAATTTTGATTTTTTTTTTGAATGATCTGTAAATACGAAATAGGGATGTAATAAGTAAATATCTTGTAATTAAACCGATAAAATAATTTTGCTTTTAAATGACGCTAATTTTAGGATTCGCTAAAAGATTACGATGTAGATCGCTTTTAGTTCATTTTAGTTTATATATAATGTATATACACAATAGATAAAATATATGTAGTACATAATGAAAACGATTTTTTTTTGTCTGGGCATCAGTTAGAAACTGCTGAATATTCGATGTGAAACTTTGACCATTTGAGACGGAATCGCCTGTAGATGTTTTTAGGTTTATTTTTTGGATTCCATACAGCCTACGCCATTTTTGGAACGAAGTTCCTTACGGCGGGCTTGGAGGAGATAGGGATTTTGCTGCGCGACCGAACTGAAAAAAATGTGATAGTAAAACCGTAAGAAAAGTCCGTGGAATAAAACCGTTAAATGAGACGTGCGCAGGCGCGACAGTCGTATACACAAGCGAGTAGTGTATAATACCTTTCTCTTTCTCCTCTTTCTTTTCGTTCTCTCATCCCTTGTCTCTATTACCACTCCACCCCGCCAATGCATAGTATATACTCATGAATTCATGGACAAGCACGTGGCTAATATTCACATTATAGATACATTTTACTCGTGAGTAGTTACGTTTATTTTCATATAATTTCAAATCGTCAAAACAATAATAAATATAGTAACAATGGCAAGTGAACTAACAAGTGACTTGAATGCAATCGACAGTGATGATAGTGGGAAATTATTCTATTTCTATGTAATTTTGTGTTGTCAAACAAAAATAAAGAGACATATTTTGTTATTTTAGTTGATTTTGTTAATTTATTTTATTTCCTAAAATACTGAATTTTCTATATACTTTCCTGTACTTAAATAAAACTAATCAGCAAAATTTAAGAGAAAATCAAGAAAACCTACATAAAATTGAGCACGATTTTTTTTTTTGCAAATTGTGTCGATTCTACATTAGCCGAAGGAACTTCGTTCCTGCCTGGTATCCCACGACACCACTCGTTTTTTTTTTAATCACACACATAATCCACAAGCGGTTGACCGCTAGTAATTATTATATGTATAATAATGATAGTAACGATAAAGCTTCGCATGTCACTGGTAAAATCTAGCGAGGCGCAAGCACGAAACTGACCTCGTCAAATCTACATGGGCGTTGCGGTGCGCCTAATCGAGTTAATGACCGCGTCACGTGACCGGCGACCACACGCCCGTCACGTGACCGGCGACCACACGCCACACGACGGGCGACGCAAGGGGGCACCCTAACCATCTACCAAATAGGTATTTTTGTAAGTGCGTTTTAATGTTTCAACGATTGAAAGGGCGATGCTTAATGTCGTATCATGAACAAGGGCGAGATTAATATTTATTTCGGTATCTTTAAACACAAATGAAAAAAAAAAGCGAAATATTATACGTAAATAAATATGTTCACAAGGTGGAAAATGTGGGTATACGATTCTCTACAATTATAAATAATAATCCCCACAGATGGCGGCACACGGCGATGACAAACCATAAATAATACCATTTGTGCAAATGAATCTTAGTTTATTAGAGAGAGCTATTGCCTCATTCGCTGCTCGTAAGTTGTGCGTTTATTGACGCAAAATTTATTGATATAAAATAAAAGAAAACAATACAATTGTGGACTCGTAAGAATGAATTATTATCTGTGTGTATCTGTTCGATTCAATAAGCAACTTATTTTTGAACAGCGCCAGAATTTAAATTAATTTTCTATGCCCTTTAATAGTACGTATGAATGGCGTAAGGATGGGCCGATTAAGTCAGGGGTACGCATTGCCTATATTTGCATTGAGTAGGAAAAACATAACCCATTCTTTTAACGAGCACAAATTTTAGTAACAGAAATAACTTTTTTAACTTTCCGTACACTCGATGAAAAAACATAATCCTCATAAGATCACTTTCGCATCCGTTTGTTCATCTATCTATCTGTCCGTCGGTTTGATACAGTCTATTTTTATTGAATGTATTGAACAAAAAAAAATGCGTTTTCATATGTACAGAGTACATGTGGATGTACAGATACATACAGAGTTAGGCAATCTAATCACGAACGCATAACGTAAATAAACGATTTTTGTTGATAAATTTTGGGGAATGATTTAGAAAAAAAATGGTCATCATTATCACTACGAGATTAGCATTAAGTATAGCACCCATTACCGCGGCATGCGTCTCACTAACTGTCGTTTCAGATTGAAGAGTTGAACTTAGAGCCAGCCAGGCCAGTTCGCCACGCCAGGCAATACCCGGGACTGACGACTACTGCTATTATTAAAGTTAAAAACTTATCTATCGATTCGCTCCAAGTCAGGAATCGAATCCCGTAACCTTTGTATTTGAACGCCTCCTTTTCGACCGCTACGTATGTATCGTTTAGTGTATTGGGTGCCTATTAGTACAAAAAAATCTTTGGGACATGATTGGTAGTCTGCTGCGTATTTGTTACCCGACATTAATCTTAATAGGTCTCTTGCAAATAACTACGGTAGCATTTATAATAGTAATTACATAATATTACTCACAGACTGTTGTAAAATAAATGTTTCAGGCGAGTTTTGATCTAAGCGTACCGGTTCGCGATTTCGAAAGATGAAAATGTACCTATAACAAAAAAAAAGTCATATTAGTATGAACAACATTAATAGTTAAAAGTGACCAAAATAATTTTGGAGCAAAAGGAATGCCATTACAGAATTTTACAAATAAAATTAACAAATAAAAGGTAGACAAAAATTCTGTAAAATATATTCGGTACACATCATTTAAATCTGAATTATCCTCAGCTGTGTTTAACGACCCTGAAATAATAATTACAAACATTTTTACCTTAAAGACACATTTACTAAATACTACACAGATGACAAATGGAAGACAGCTTTTATAAGATAAAATGCCTTTAAGACGACTGAAAAACACTGACGAGCCAAGTGAAAATAGAACTTTCTCATGAAAGCTGGCTAGAAACCGGTGATCAATGGTCCAGATGCAGGTCCAGAGGATCATCCAAGAGATCTTTAATTCTATCATACAAGAGGCTGTAACATCTGAACCTCGAAACGAGGGTGCGGCATGAGGTCTTCTTAGAATAACGACGATAACACCATGCTGAAGAACTGCAGAAAAATCGTGCTCCTCAATAACTTTCATCGTATCGCCGGTGAAGCTCGACGCCGATATCGCACCGCCGTCGCGATATCGCAGCCGTCACGGTGCCGTTTAATTAATATCGTTCCGGCCGGCGCGGCCGCCTCCGACCGCCGCGAGGAGGCGGCCGGGGGAAAATCATACGGTACAGTCGCGGTCCAGATAACGCGGGAGCCGCGAGCGACGGGGAAAAAAAACAACGAACGCAAACCACTCGAGTCTCCACCGGTTTTTTTTTCCCTTCGCCGAATAAAAACTGAAAGTCAATTAGCTGTGGGCACCGTTAGGCGGACGCGAACGCGGCCGTTTACGTTCGCGGGTTGACAGCCGTTTTTGCCCGCGAATTATCGAATATATATACATATCTCTGAATCACAAGGCGAACGTTAGGAAACTGAGTGGTCTGAAAACTAGCCTGCTGTGTAATGAATGCCCGTTAGAGATAAATTTAGAACTGAAACTTAAACGGGACGAATTGTGTTTAATCGTGCTGAAGCCATTGAACGGACACAAAAAATATCATGGTACAAAAGTGAATGATGCGTTGACAAACAATTTTATAAATTTCTTACAGTTCTACGGTTTGATAGAAGTATTGTGATGTTTGTATGTTTTAAAGACTGCTAGAGGGGCAATATAAGAAGAATTAATTAAGTACAGAATGAAATAATCTATACTCGAAAATGTATAAACGTATTACATCAGATTAAATATTGTTGATCCTTTGAATTTCACAGAATTATAATGTTAAAATTGATTGATATAATATTTATTTATAGATTTGGTCGAAAAACAGCTCCAAATTGTTTTTTTTTTAGAAAGTCATATGGATTGCCTAGTAAAAAGATATTATTGACCTATATTTGGCTCAATTTTAAAAGACGTCACGAAAAACTTCTAAAATTTAACATTCGCCTTGTGTAATAATCTGTTAGGCTAAGATTATGAAAAATATGTTAATTTTCATGGCTTAAAATTTAAAATAGCTTTGTGGTATTAGATAGTAATGATTCACTAGATTAAAATAGAACTTTTTTAAGTCTCATAGATTCGAATAATCAGATTTTTTTTAATATCTATTATTTGTGAATAATTTCAGGCATATAATAAAAACCATTGTTTTAAATTTTACAATCTAAATAAAATAATTTTAATCTTAAATTACGCGCATGTTAGCACTGCTTCACGAATGACGAATGGAATAACAAAAAAATATAAACAAATTTCAACTTATATGTGCTATGCCTGCATTCATAAATTCATAAAAAAGAAACTATAGAACAATTACCACTTTTGACACACAGAGAAAATAACCCATCATTAATTAACCGACAGCGGTAAAATGCTAAGCTTCACGAAGCCGTTCCGTTAATTATTATTTATAATAATACACTCCTAAGGCTATAATCATCGCTTCACTTCAACTCTTCGTTTGAAACAGACAAATTAATTATCTCTAAGACATAGACAACATCGTAATAAACATTCATATAGTATTAATTGTTTAATAACTTTAGTGTGATTGAATACCTTTAATAGAGAATATTTATTTTTCGGACATGTATAAAACGTATATTTAATGCTTTATCGAGAACTTTTTCAAAATATCAAATTTCATAGATTTTTTTATTATGCACTGAAAAATAATTTAAGACAAATAAACGACGAGAAAAAAAAGTTGTTAAGTGCATATTTTTGAAACGAGTCTTCTTTGTGACATTCTACGGAACCTTAGTGTATTGATCTTCCATTTTTGTCACTTTTCCGTTTAATTAATTTTTTGTATATTAAATATTAGACACGGCACAGGAGTTCGTTTATTTTGCCGAACGAATGCTTTTCTATATTATCGCGACTTCAATTTTTGACATGCATAATTTTGTACGTTTCTCAGCTTTAGATAGAGCATGCAATTGTTCCTTCTGCTCCATTGCGATCAGAAACATCGTTATTTAATAAAGGAGTAAGTGACTGAAAAGTTTCATAAATGTTATCGGATAGTGTTGATGTCGTTATGCAATAATATTAATAAAAAGACGTACGGGTACGATTTGTCGTTTCCGTGTCGACTGCCAGCAGTGTACGCTGTATCAAAGCAGCTCCGTATCCAGGCTTTGATAACTGAATGTTAAGGCTATATAGGAGATGATATTAGTGATTAAGGATGTCGCCTTCGAACTTGGTTCGACCTCGACGCGATTTGACCAATGGGTTCGTAGCTTAAGGCAAATTTGATTTGTTTTTTTTTTGAGTTTCATTAGAATAAAAACTGTTTAATTAAACTAATTGTCCCGTGCCCCGGAGAGCACGTTAGGTCGTCGGTTTCGGACGGTCACGATGTCGGTGACGACGGTCTTCAGCAGCCCCCGATATGTCAGCGTGTCGGGTTTGTCGTATAAGCCTTTTTTTAAATTTTTTAATTATTATCAAGCTACAAGGCAGATACGTGTTTGCTTTCTCTTTGAAGCTGTCTGTGCTGGACGAAAGGCAATGTACATATTCTATTTTAGACACTTTTACCACCATAGTGTATATTAAAAATGTCATCCTACCTTTTTCTAGTTGCTACTCTTCTTCCCTCTAATTTCTTATAGTTATTCAAAAAAAAAATCCAGAAGAAACATTTACAAATTTTATTAAGAAGGTCGCTTTGCTAGCATACAGAAAATGTTAGTAGATGCATGCGGCCGATTGATATTATATGGATTATAATTAGAGGTAAATGTAACACATAAATAATATAATTTATATTTAGACTGTACATTGTTATATGACGTTACATGCTTCGATCTGCAGGCTTCACTGCGTTGTTTTCCTTTTTCCTGTACTGATAAATCAAGCGATGATTGCATCAAGGTTAATACAATAAGAAGGATAAATATACGTATGTAGCGACTGTAATATAGCCGATACGTTTATGAGTAAATTTGATTCGATGAAAATGGGAGACAAGTTTCAACACAAACTTCACATATTGGGTGCATAACAAAAGTACGAGCCAAGTACGTCACTTGAGTATGTTTATTAACTAGTTATGTCAACATCTACTTGGCATCCGTGTGCCGGTTCCGCCGTTGACTCCCTACCTTGCTTTAACTGCGCACACGCGACTGAGACGACGAATTCACGATAGTGACCGACGACTCCTGGGTTGGCTAAATCGGCTCAAACGAGCGTGATCAATGTTTAATTTTACGATCGCGACTAATGCAGAACGATTATACAGTGGCAACGGAGAACCGTCGATCGACGGGCGGCCACCTGCTGGAAAATCGCGTCTAAAAGGTGTAATTAAATTAGAGTTACGTGCGAGACGGCCGACACGGCTGCTGAGGCGCTGCCGTGTCGAAAATGTACGACGCCGAGGCGAGAGGGGGCCGGACAGGTGAAAGCACGTGTCGTGTGTCGCCGTACACGGACAATCGGTGCCGTAGAAAAAGGTGGAATAATGGATTTATGATTGTCTTCTGCCTAGGTAATTTTATCTTCTATATAAGTTCGGAGTGAAAATGAAACCTTTTCATAACAGCGACAGCTGCTAACATACTAAAGTGTAATTTTTTTTCACATGGATGGATAGGTCATTAGAATGTAACCCGATTAGTATCGTTTGTTAAAGTACGACGCAATTGTAAATAAGCATTATAGAATAATAGTAATTAAGTTTACGCCTATATCCCGGAAGGGTAGGCAGAGACTATAAAATTTACACAAGGTACGCCTTTGCATATCTCCTTTGAATGACTGACTGTCATTAATTTCCATGCAACCTCGTCGTTTTCGAAGAATCCGGCACTTTTTTAATATGCCACCAATTTGATCTGCACAGGATTTTCTAGGGCGGCCCTTACCAACCTTTCCATCACGCATATTCAATATATGTATAGATTTATTTTTTCAGTCCACTTTTATTCATCCTTTCCAGATGGCCAAACCACCGCAATATACATCTTTCTACTCTAGTCACTATATCTTCTACCAAAACACACGATCTCTGACATCACTGTATCTACATCTATCTTTCAAAAACACTTCACACATATATGAATGCATTTTACCATTTTTGGATAAACTACTATCACAAATGTCGTATAACTCTTTTAGACCGAAAACTATAAATTTGTAGTCTATATAATAAGGTATGTAAAAATTATTATAAGATTATTTTTTAAAATAATAAAATTTAGTCGGTCTAATAAAATTCCCCAGTTAGACCATACCGAGTCGGTAAACTCGGTCAAAAATCACAATAACACTCATCCACGCGACCCGAAGTCCTCAAACTTTGCACATTGCAGTCGAGTGCATTGTTTGCTTGTTTTCGCTTTGACGGCCGGCAATGCTGCTGTACTATGGTATCATAGCTGATAGCTTTAACGATAGAGTCATCCCAAGGGAGTGGTTTTTGTGGGTGAAAATCCCACATAACCCGGTCCGTAGGTCGCGTCGCCGGGTATCTTTCGTCTGTGAAAATTTCCACTTCCTGGCCATCAAACCAAAAAAAAAAAAATTCATTATCTAAGTGAGTTCAATATTAATTTTTTAGCCTTCTTGCGTTGATATTCAGTTAGGATTTTGCTACCTACTGTTGAAAAGTCGATGTCGACTAGTTAAAGAATCAGGTGAATTTTTTTCTATATATAACCAGACTGCTTTCTTTTGTTTATTTGTTTGTTTGTTGTCATCAGTTTTCCCATTAAATTAAGCAACGAAAGACATATTCAATCGTCTCATAATTTCATTATAGTAAGTGGTAAGCTGTCAAAGTCAAGATGTTCGAGAAGAAGATAAAAGGAAGTCGTCACATATTTAAGTAACGGTGAGCCATAACTCGTTATATGTGATTAACTTCAATATTGCAGATCTATTAAGTCGGTCCTTGTACCGTTACAGTCCTTTGAAATGTATTGACGATTGTATTATCTATTATTCGATTATTATGTATGTTACGATCATATGAAACGATTATACTCGTATGCATGATTTTTATATAAACCGTTTATGTCCGCTAGTCCAAGGGAGTATTTCATCGATCCATTTTGGTACGTACGCTGCGTAACATATTGTACAATTTTCTTTGTATCCCTTCTGTATCCTCTTATATAAAAAATAAAAATCGTACAGTACAACGCACGAAACTTTGCCGCTTTGAATCGCCTACGAACGATATACTGCGCAGGTATTACGCTTCCCGACCCATCCTTCTTCTCCGCCGCGTTCCTATTTTGCACCATTGCGACGCTTTCGTGACGAACTTCACGACGGCAAAGTTTCGTGCGTTGTACTGAACGTGTTGTTGGCTCTTGTCAAATTTTTCTCCGACTTTCACCTCGTGCACACTCTGTCTATATAGCGTTGTTTTGAATGAATCCGATATAAGAATCGAATGCTGCAACCAAACTGATAGCAGACCAGATGCAATAAATTCAACCAAAGTCCCCTTATCCCATATCACGTTACACAGCCCTGGCTGGTATTTCGCATACCGCGTCAAATAATTAATCAATTTCTAATAACCAAATTGTCCAATAATCTTTAATGTTACGTGAACATTGTAATTGCAATAAATAAGTCGTATTTATTTTTGTACTAATTTATTATTGACATGCGTCGCAATTAATATAGCACCGGTGATATCTCGGCATCAATCCTATTTTTAGGAGTCCTATAGTTAGGAGACATCGAACTATCCTGTGATTTAGTTCTTAAATTTATTGACTTTGAAACAGAAAATAAATGAAAAATAAAATAAATAGAAATGAAACAGACTTGCTTTTTTTTTAAGAATTATCAGATTGCTTTTATGGACTACAATAAAATATAGTCCATGGTTTAGCCCGATTCAGTAAAATGGATCGATATTTTAATATTTCTCAGTAAAAAACACATGACAGTATTTTATACATTTTAAGAAACGTAAATAATTACACATCGTTGTTAATTTCCTTTACTTACGCAATATTCGCTTGTATTTAGACAGTTTCTACGTATAGATCTAAAAATAGATCTAAAAAAAGTCGTACATAACATTTATTAGGGTTGTACTTTAAGAATCGTCTATCGTACAAAATCGACTACCAATAAGAATCTATTATGCGCTGCGCACGCCATCACTATTCGACTGAGCACGCGGCCGAAAGTTTGACTAATGCGTAAACATATAGCGGGAAATACATAAATGCAGAAGGAGCGTTCGTCGCTTCCATAGCCCGGGCCACAGACGGGCCGTGCCTGGCGACGTTGTCTCTGGTACATGCCGTAGGAGAATGTTGTTACAATAAAAACACGAATGATATTTCACCGAAGCTTTATCGCGTGTATTTGTGACGGATTTTCTTTTTTTTTTTTTCACCCTGATATCTTAGGCTGTTCACTTTTTTTTTACAGTCGACTCGCTGTGACATCGCCGAATTGTTAAGGTGTTCTTTGACAAAGAATACGTAAATGTATATATTATTTTATATAAAAGAATGTAGAATGAAATTATTTTTTAGAACATAGAGATTATTGTAGACAAACCCGTGTATACGTTATTGTATAGATTTAATAATATTACTAAACGTTATCAGTAGTTTTTTTATGGAGTTCTAAAAACATATTTAAGCAGTCAAAAGTTTTACATTAAAACATGTTTATAGCCGGTGTATATACGTCTACTATCTATGACAGGGTCATTATCATATTCATTAAATGTTTTGTCTATGCTATCTCATGATAAGAACGGCGTGTTCAAATTTTTTTTTATACAAAAGGCTGAGATATACACACGAGATTCTGACATTGTAATATGCAAATAATATATAATTCACAATCGATATATGATATTACGAGTGATCCGACGATGATTACTGACGAATCGAAAGGGGGGTTTTTGAAGTAAGTCAAATGAGACTTAATTACTTCGCTAAGTTCGTTAAGACATTGCATCGTCAACGACAATGATTAACATTAATTAATGATTAACAAGTGCGGTTATTGTTTTTGACGGCCCCGGGGCCGCTAGCGACACTCCGTGCTACGTCTTCACGCAGGGCTAAATATCAAGTCCCTTTAATTCGAAATAAAAAGATCGTGGAAGTGTGTACCTTGAGCAGTGAGGTAAGTAAAATTGGAAAGAATAACGTCAACAATACGAGTGATGTGAGATTATGCAGAGATCTGCAACTGTTGCAGTATTTAAAAAGTGAACGTGATACGTTAATTTTACGTATGAAATATCGTGTCGTTTTTAATGTTATCAAATTATCATAAATTAATATGGTTTGCTAAAAATGCACATTTGGATTCTGCAGAATAAAATTGGAAAAATGCAATCTTACGTAGTGTATTTAGTGTATCCGTCTGCCATAGCATTATTGAGTTCTATGATAAAATGATAAAATCAAAGAACTTATAAATAAACGATAGTGTTAACGCATTCGTACCGTGATATGAGTCGCTTAAAACCCGAAGTGTAATCTGGCGCGTGACTTAACGACCGCAACGCGATCATTAAATAATTCTATCTGAAACAGACCGACGTATCGAAGTCGCAGTTTTTATTAGTATCGACACTATACAGAAGCCAGATCCGACAAGTATACGAGCATCGATATATCTTCATAGTGACGCGACACGGGGTGTCGCGTGCCAACATAAGTATCGATGCGGAACCCTTTGATGCGCCCGCCGTCGCGGAGCGAAATAGGCGTCACGGTTTTTTGCCCGTGCACATCACTGGCCCCGTTCGCCGCCAGCTCAGCATCTAGGCTGTATCGCCGGCCGCCTTTTCCTGCAGGAGGTCTGGGCTGAATTCTCGACTAATGACGGTTATTATTACTGTTTTCGATCTCGATTTTTCCGTGTTTCGGTGTCAGTTTTGTATGTTGGCAGCGCGTACGCGCGTAATGATTTACTTACAGACGAGGTGTACAGTTGATTGTAGGATATTGGAGAAGGCTAGATAATTGTAGTGTTGGTGTTAAGAAAAAAAAAATTATTAATTGAATTCAAAGGCTTTTCATTATGTGTCGATTCAGCCCCCGTCCTCGTTTCTGATTCCTATGACATTCTCTCGGATTATTTGTTGGACCGAGACCGGAATTGGACTTGATCGGAATCGTCAACGGAACCTACATTGGATTCGGATTAAAATTAGAATCGGTATAAAAGATATGGGAATTATTTTATTTCCACACGGGCGAAGCTGTGGTCAAAAATCAGTCCAGCTGAAACACAGTATTTGTTTTACACGGCAAACTATATATGCATGTCAATTATCGCATTTATCGGACGTCCGGTCGAAGTATAAAAGCGACAAACAAATTAATTTTATTTTATAAACATTCTTCAAACTTCAGAAAAAAAACTAAGAAATGTGTTGTCACTTTGACTGTCTTTTTATCTTATGTATTAATCTGGTGTATGTAATATATAGCCGAAATTTAAAGGGACTTGTTACTTTAATACACCAATTAGAGTTACTATACTATACTGTTCGCATGATATTGCCGCAAATTACAATCGAAGATATTAAATTAAAAAAAAAAAAAACTGGAAGTGAAGAGCGTCCATTATCATACCTGAAAACAGTCTAATGCTTTCAAACAATTTAATATTCTTAAAGACATCGATTATTCAATCGATTCTTATGTAGCGCGCCGTGAAAAAAAAAAACAAACAAACAAACGAAATGGCCAATTTTCAAACTTTTGCTTTCGTCCACAGCGCGCCGTTACGCCACAGTCCCATTATGTCGTAGAAAGCGATCGGCGTTCGGCGGCCTATTCGATTACAATGTAACTGTCGCGCCGGCGGCTGTTATGTCACGAGATTGAAATTTTCGCGACAATTTGTCACGATACGCAACTGCGAAAAGCCTGGTTGGCCACGTTCCGTTTCGCCGGCGGCGCGCGGACTGCGCAGACGAGAATTCATCTTTTGCGAGATTTTAATTTAGTATTCGTGTTGTTTACGCTGTCAATACCTAAAATAGATTTAAATATTCGGAATAAACCTATTTTCGATCCCGAATCCGAAACCGTGTACAGATATTATTATGTTGAACATAAAGATCATGATAGATGAGACGTCTTTGAGTGCAGGCGGAGCTGGCGTAGTGGATGAGCTCTTAACTTAAATTTTTAGCATAGAGTAACTCTTTACTCTATGCTAAAAATTTAAGTTAGTCACTTCCAAATGCAGAGATTGTGGTACATAAATTAAATTTTCATCGTTATTATATTTAGGTTTACTTATTATGAATTAAAATTTTACATTTCAAGATTGTGTTTTTTTTGAAGATTTCAACTTTGCAATCTCAAGGAGGATTCGTTATAAAAAGGCGAAAACATAAAATTGACTAGAAAATGGTTTTAAGATTTTTGCTTTTTTTTTTTGCAAATATTTAAATTTATTTTTTGATTTTCCATCTACAATTTAGTCTACTAGCCAGATATAGAAAAAAAATATAGTATGGTAAAATAAAAAAGATCCTAATATGTAGTATTAATTAACATTAAATGTGTAAACTTGACCAAACACGAAATCATAATATAATTAAAACTTCCGAATCGAAACAACAAAATAATTAATTAATTAAGAATATTAATTATTTGTTATCTTTTGCTCGTAAAATACATCAAAAACTAAGTTTCCCGAGAGCAAATTGTTTACATTGATGATTCGTAGTACCCTTTCTATTTTAGCAATTGAAGAGCTTTAACAAATTTTATGATGCTTTGGTTATATTCAATATAGGAAATTATGGGTTATGTAAGTGAATAAAAAAAATAAGAATGGTGTATGGATTAAAAAAAAAATGTAGCATCTACAAACGACTCAGCATCGAATGCTCGAAGCTCCATACCGATGTGTTCAGTAGTTTTTAACTGATGCCCGGACAAAGAAAGAGTAGTTTTTATCTTATATATAGATAACAGGAAATATTCGAATACCGGCTGGCTCTACACTCCCTTCACTTCTAATCCAAGCTAGGACCTACACTCCCCCCTATAATTACGCTCCCTTCGGTGTATCGGGACTTGTCCCTTTCAGTCATTGCGACTGGCTGAAGGTTGAGTGATGATGTTGATGATGAGATACAGGTAACTGGAAATATTCTATTTATATCGTTATCAATTGTGAAAAAAATTAATTGAAATTAATATGATGTCGCTTCATATACTACTTCAATTAATTCTACTTTAATAGAAAATGCATTAAAATTGTTAGTAAGTAATATTTCGTATATTATAATGTTCTAAAACTTCCTTTCTACGTGAGGATTCGAAAAGCAAACAGTCGACTTTACGACCATAAACCATAAGAAAGCATCCACACATGACTCGTAGGATAGGCTCATGACCAAAAATAAAATGGGATATTTCTGATGTTTTATAGCCCGATGTACGAGAAAGTCATATAAACTATGTATACACGATGTCGATGCGCCCGCGCCGCCCGAGGCACGGGCGGTGTGCAATGTGCTCTATATTTATATGCGTCTGCTTGTCTCTGTTTACGTTCTATTCTCGATGCAGTGCTGACGACCGCTTGTACAGTTAACCACGATGCTTCTATTATCCATGACAATATAAAACAAATGCGTATGATTATAATAAAAAATTGTCATAAAAACTCAACATGACTCATGTCTTTCGGTGACGCCTATTTCAAAAGATTGATTTTATATTAAAAAAAAATGCATTCGTACCTGAAATTAAATATTACATGTCCTCTGCGAAATATTTCTGTTTAATTATCTATAATTCTGCAAAAGCATCGTTGTTTGGGAAAAAAGATATATCCATATTTTACATAACGAATTAATACCAACTTGTCCTTAAAGTTTCATGCAAAGTTACTTGCTGATATATGTTATGTATCTTTTATATATTTTTATACATATATAAGCGAAATACCACTGACTGACTGACTGACTTATCACGAGATCTCCGAAACTATAGATCGAATTGACTCGAAATTCGCCAGTTACTCTCTTTGGGACGTAGACGCTCACTACGAACGGATTTTACGCAAATCCTATCCAATAAAAAAAATGATCTACTATCACACAGTCTACGTGGGCGGACCCACTGGCAAAAGTTAGTGCATATATGTTGTCGCACAATCCATTTCGACCTCTCTTGGTTGACTGTCCGCTGGCAGCTGTCGCGTGATGTTTCTTCCGCTTACCAAACTTACAAATTGCAGCTCGACGTCGACTCTTAGCGGTTGTGAGGAAAGCTTGAGGATTTCGTTAACTTTTTGGTTTTTAATCAAAAATTGTGTGCATAAGTTTAGGCGCAAGTTCACAAAATGTCGCCTCTCGGATATGTACGGGGTCTATACTAAATTTGTTTATTCTCTACAGTTTACATTCAAAGTCTAAACTTTTTTGGATATAAATTCAATCGCTATCAATCTCTTTTTCGCTAAAATTCAGACATATTTATAGTACGGCAAAATTAACCCATAGCATAATAATTAATTTTACATGTATTGAGCATATTGGATGAAAATGCATATATAACTCTTGGATAAAAAAATTATGAATATCTCCAATCTTTTTCGTATCTTAAAAATAGAAAAGAATTTCTTCTGTATTAATAAAACTCAAAAACTTGTATTAATAAAACTCTGTATTAATGAAACATTGTTACGGGTTACTGATTTTTTCCTTGGTCTTTTTCCGCACCACCATTTTTGATTTTCCGTACCTCAAAAAGAAAAAAAAGAAACCCTTATAAGATAACTTCTTTAACCATGTGTTCATCTGTCAAGATACTTTTTCTCTGGTTCGCGTGGACGAATATGTTGAAATAAATACCAAATATAAGGTATGCGGTCCTTGGTAAGAAAAAAGGAAAAAGAATTGAAAATCGAGAATTTGTAATTATATCATGTGAAATTTATTTCTGTAATTATAAATTTACACTTGCAATCGGATAATGGATCTTGATGCAGACCATGCAGAAAACATTTTTTATTTTCCCGCTATGGAAACTTAAGATCTTAAAATTTTCGGATATTTAAAAAAAAATGGAGATTTTTTTGAAAAGAACTACTAGCTTTTTAAAAATTTTCTCTTTTAAAGTTTCGGAATTCCTGGGACCAATATCTCGCCAGATGTCGGTATCGAAAACAGACAAAAATCTACTAGGTTCTAGATGGAACAAATTTTGTATCAAAGTTTGTACAGAACACACAGGATGCGAGTCCTATTCGCACTTGTCTTTTTTTTTTGTTTTTGTATTGTGCCTACTTCTACATCTACGAAACGGCAATATCAGTGACTTGCGTCGCTGTCGGTATATTTATCATAAACTTTTTTTTTTATTACAAGCGTAATGTTTTATCTACGCTTTATGAGTAATAACAATGCCATAAAAGGGAAGCATTATATAAAGTATTATATAATATTTATGTATAAATCTAGAATAAAAACGTCGTGATTGAATACAGTATGTTCACATTGTATACGTCAGCATGTTTATTATTTAAAAAGTGCTATAAAATAGTTTTTACTTAATGTCTTTCTATCTAATACTAAAACACTGGCAGTAGGTACTTCAGACATTTTCAGTTCATCTGACACTTGAAATAGGTAATATTTGATACGTTGATAGAATTAAAATCTCGAAAATCAGTATTGAGATTCAAAACATAAGTAGTATTTTGAACGTGTCAATCAGGAAACCGCGATGTACTGCATTTACGGTATCATTTTTCGAATTATGAGTGCAATAATTCAGGTATGAATTTTTTGATTTCGAAATTAACTACGAATAGCTTAAAAAATAACTCTTTATTATGGGTACTTAAAGATAGATTTTGGTGAAAAAGTTGCTATTGCAATCGGTCCAAATTTGAAGTAACCCGGTTATTCAAAATGATGAGCGTATAACGATAAGGGATAGATGCTGCGAGTCCACTGAAATTTTATGATCATTTATACATACACTGTTTACGTTTACATGTTTCTGTACTTCTAAAGGACAGGTTTTGGTGAATCAAAGAATATCTCGTCCTAAAATATCCTTGACCAAAGTATCGATTAAGTTCATATTAGTACGTTAGCTTTTATCACCCCACTAACTGAGGTGTACGCTTTTTCATGATCTCTTTATTTTAAAGCCATATATCTGAGCTTTAAGCTCTTCACACTGGGCTAGTATGAATAGCAAACATCAAACAGTAAAAGCAAATACATTAAAAATGGCGGTCGATCGGTTAATAAAAACAAATTCTTTTGGAAAGTGCTAAAATGAAAAAGTGACTAAGGGGCGCCAATGAAAATTGTTATTTTACGTGAATCTCAAAATAGCAAAAGTGCTGACTATGTAAATATTATTATACATGTATATGTAATAAGGGGCAAACGATCATGCGGGATACTGGGGGGTAAGATGGTCACAGTCGCCCGTCGTCATCCACATTGTCGGGGCAGTCATTAATGTGTCGTCGGCGTTTTAAGAATGCATACGCTCTTTCCTTGAAAATCGCCCTTGTCGCAGTCTATTGAAAATACCGTTGGAGATAAATCATTTCAAAGCCCCGTCGTACAAGACGGAAAATCGTATACGATGGTAGGACACTAACCATCAAAACGGTGATGATGGTATTCCCACCGAGCGGAACTATGACGGAAATCAGTGGCAGGAATAAGATTGCACAATGATTCATAGCCTTTTTCATAGTACACACGATATAACTATGCACAAAGACGCTACGTATTGTACATAAATATGTACAAAAAGACGGCTAAATTGGGATCCCTCAACGTTTTTTTTTTTAACAGAACGCGACTTTTTCTTTCACCGCCCGAAAAGCTAACCAACCACTCCACCGCCGGCTCGGTCACGCTCAGCCGCAATAACGTCAGTGGAGAGCTTTCGATAGCCTTCGAGTGGCTTCGAGAGACCTTATTAGGTATTTATTGTCCGTCCGTCCGTCCGGCCGCGTGTGGCGCATCCGCCGTTTTGACGCCGGAGTCGATTGTGCGAAACGTTCATTATTCTTCATTATTCGAAGCCGTCGTTGTATAATGACTTTCACTGCTTCTTTCTCTTGTGAGCACGGCCGTGGTCATTTCTCAGTTAGACTTTTATTTAAAATAAAACTCACCGGAGGCGAGTCGAGCTCGTCTTTTAGTGGGTCCGTAGTGGATTTTTTTTTGAAACTAAAAATTTCGAGCGCACTTTTGATGTCGAAATGTTATTAAAGGTATTTAATTCTATACCGCATCTATGCTGAAATAAAGCAAAGAAGCGGCAATTTCGGGGTTTTCGTACGTTTTCAACCACCGAACGCGTATTGCCATGATAAGCCACGCCCTAGATTTCGACTACGTACAGTCCCGGGTCACCAGCGACCGACGGTAGCCCGCAACCCTGACCAGGTCGTCAGCTCATCTATCGGAATGCCGTCCGGTTCTTGGTCGTCATTTGATAACCTCTCATTCTCTGCAGTAATCAGATCTACGAGTGACGTGGCCTTTAATGAGACTTTTCGGGTGTTTCATTTTTGTATATACATTCAACACCGTTTACCAATTGTTAAAAAAATAATAGTAATATTAAATATATTCTATTAGTTCAAATCATTAATAAAAATATAAAACTTATTCTCAAAAAATGTTGAGTTCGTTACCATTGTTTTCTATTTTTTTTTCTAATTCTTTCCACTCTTTATCGGTTTGAAATTTTTTTCTTTGATAATTTTTTTCAACTACCTGTAATGATCCTATCACTTTGTAACTATACGTATTGTGTCGTATGTTGGTCTTTAAATTAATAAGTTATTCATGGAATATGAAAGGGACGATAGTTGCTTATAACGACAGATTTAACGCTCGATTCGCTTTGGCCCTCCAGAAAATTTTAAATTGTTCAGGCGTCTGAATTGGGACGAAAATAAGTTTGGAAGTTCCGTTACATACACACATTTAAGTAAAGTTAATGAAAACTGGTTAAATGTATTGAAATTATGCCAATCTTACGTATCGAACTCCTGTATAAGTTCTCAATTGCCGCTGTAGAAAAAAGAAAATCACTGCATGTGTATTTGTGTAGTTTTGATAAACTGTTTTGTTATACTTTATGCTTACTCAAATGAAGACAGAAAACGGGAAGAAACAATAGTTAAACTTAGTGAAGTATTAAATGGAGTGTGCGACATATCGATGATACATCGCGCCCGTCGGCGTGGGTGCGAAATCGATATCGAATAAATAACGACATCGGACGGATTTTATTTAGAAGAAAGCCATAGGCAACGGCAAACATGCCTCCGCAGCTGGCCTTTCGCCAATAAATCGTTCAGCTCGCTCGCTCGCCGGGCGAAGCGAGCGAGCGCTCAGCGACTCCGGATAAGCCTTTTAATTGAGTTTTCGTAATTTATATCTTTATTAGAGGCGGTCCGACGGCCGCGTCCAGCGCTCGACAGCCGCTGCGACAAGTTTGATGGCACCGGCCGGCGTTTCCGCGTCTCGGCGCCCGAAGCGCTTAATGGCTCGTAGACGCCGTGGGCTGAAATTGCAGCGGACTAGCGGCTCGCCCCCGTTTCGTGACGCGTACCGGCCGATGTTTAATTATGCCACGTGGCGTCGTTGCTGTTTCAAGGCGAATTTATAAGGAATCCTATAAGCGTTATTGCGACGATGACGAAGTTTGGGATTTGGACGCACAGAAGTTATGAAGAAGTAATGGATAAAAATGCCGGAGACTGTTTTACCGAATGGACCATCATTATATCAGCATCCAAAAGATGCAGACCTAATACTAAGCCTACGCCGTCTCTCCATCCGTGTGCCTGTTCTATCTTCAAAGACGTTTTTTGTATCGTAATAGGCAGTCGTTTGGAGTTTTCAATATGTGGATATCCTAACAAAATTGCCCTGAAATATAAAAAAAAAAAGGAAACAAAGTAAATAAATAAAAAAAAAACTTTTCGTATGAGGACCCATTATATAAGAAACGTGCTTTTTGAAAGTTTTATTTCAAATGTCAAGGTTGATGCGATTATAATTATTATTACAATATACAATTATTACAATAAAATTAATTAAATGCGAGCTGGGTTCGCGTTAACGATTTCGAACTGAATGCTAAAAAAAAACATGTCTCTTTATGGTAAATACACGATGCAAATATATTGGGTGATGGTACAGGACCCTCGGTGTATGAATACGACTTGTGCTTGACAGTTTTCTTTTAAATGTATATCAATCATCTTTTCACCATCGGAATTGGTAATATTATGATGTTACAATTTGTAATATAAATACTCCAGTTTCCATATTACACAAAAAAAATAATTTGTAATAAAAACGGGGAATTACCAGTAAATTAATATAGTCACTATAGCAATCGATTAGCTGACTGACTGCTAACACGTAGTGGGCAGTGCTTGTCTGTCAGTGGCCGTGACGAGCTGGGTTCGATTGCTGATAATGGCACCAACTAGTTACACGGGGTATTCACTTAGAAATATTTGTTCCAATTGTAAGGCTTGTTGCGAAATTAAAAGTTAGTTTAACGACGCATATAAAGTTTTTTACATATTTTCATATCCAACATTTAAAAGCTGAGTTTCCTGTGAGAAATAAAAATTATTCGAGTCTCCAAAAGTAACACAGTTATGAATTTTAATAAAGCACAATTTCCTTTTTAAATATATTACTTGTACATGTAAGCAATCAGACGAAAAAAAGCTTACATGGAAATAATTTTTTTTAAAATAGTAAAACATTTCTCATTTACAGTACGATTTAGCTATTAAATAGGTAATAAGTAAATTATTATTATGTAATTCACAGTTACAAGTTACCGAAGCATGGACGTCGTATAAGTTAGACTTATGTACTTACGTATTGAACAATAATAAAGTTAATAACTTAATGGCATTATACAGATGAGCGAGCATTGGCGACGAATTCAAGGATATATTTAGACCAAACGGAGTTTTACTGCCGATCTGTGCATAGGTACAGAATAAAAATTGTTAATTATTACATACATACAATGACACTGTAATAATTTATTTATAATTATTATAATATTATAATTTAGGCTAAAGAATTATCAATGGATTAAAATTAGCACAACGCTCAAAAATTTTATGTACGTAAACAGTTTTATACATTCAGCAAAATCCAATCGAGAATCTTAAGCTGAGCTGCACACAATTTGACTGAGGCTCAAAAAACGGACCGCGTCACTTGGTTCAATGCCATGCTCACCAGATTCAAGGAAGGGCCATCGAATTTGGTGTGGGACATAGTAACAGGTGACGAAACGTGGATTTTTTGCTACGGCCTCAAAACAAAGCGACCGTATGGATCTATCGAGATGAGCCGAGACCAACCAAAGTGGCGCGCGAGCGAAGTGCCTCTAAGCGGATGATTATTTTTTTTTAGTAAGTCTTGACACGTGGCTGTTGTTGCTTTGGAGAATTGTCGTAGCGTGAATAGTTATTGGTACACGACCATTTGTTTGCCGAAAGTTATTGAAGAACTCTGTAAAAATAACCACAAATTTTGTATCATCTTGCACCAGGGCAATGCCAGTTCTCAAACCGCCAAACAGACAAATAAATTTTTGAAGGAGAAAAGCTTATACTTATGAGCAATTCTGCATACAGTTCCGACCTGGCACGTTGTGACTTTTTTTGTTCGCAAAAATTTAAAACCAATTACGCGGTCAACGATTTTCATCGCCAGAAGTGGCTGTCGAAGAGTAGGAAAAACATGTTTTCGAGTTCACCAGGGAGGAGTGGTATAAATGTTTTCAAAATTGATGTATTCTTATGAAAAAGTACATTTATAATAAATAAAATATTTTGAGAAACAATGAATACACTTTTGACCATTCATAGTAATTTTTTCTCATTCATTCCAAATATTTTCAGTGCGCCCTAAGTAATAACTGTAACACGAAAGCTACACCTAATAGATTAAAAGAAATAAGATTTTATAATGAGGGTAGGTACGTACTGAACTTTTTTTTTTGTTAAAAAATGTTGTTGACCAAATTATTTTTTATTTGTTTCGTAGAAACTCTCAGATTTTTCTAATTAATCCAACCGATATCAATTTTATTGCCCGTCATAAGATTATACTTCCTTTTCAATTTTCATTTCGTGTTGTATTCCAAAAGCTTTGATGAAAAGGGGCTCACAATCGTACAGTATTCTCAGAAGCGAACGGACTTACAGAAACGGGCGTACAGTCGCACACCGCTGTAAGCCAAACATATTTACGGACGTCGGGACAAAAGTTCATTCGTGTTTCGTCAATGGCTTAAATAGCTAACGGGCACCGCACCGACCGACGGCCGACGGGCCGGGCCGGGTTGTCGCCCCTAGCGTTACGTAACCGGGACGTGTACACTCAACGAAAAACAATATGGCCATAAACGATCGAGTCCATGTAGAGGAAAATTAATGTAACGCATTCGTCTGTCAATTTATACGAGACTAGACGTTGCAGCTTCGTCCGTGTGATTATAAACCGTTTCCTTTATCTTTTATTGAATCTATTTCATTCCCATAAATGAATTCGGCCTCGATTAGAATTTCAGTTTCAGCCTCCATCTATAGATTATATAGAGGCTTAAATTTTTAAATGAATAGTAATTGATGTTGTAATCTCAACGTTCTAAGATTTCAGCACTCCAACACTCTGACAGCAGCAGAATCCAGCACTCTGGATTTTGATCCCAGTTTGGTTTATAGTTCTGATGTCGATCTTGACAGTCGATAAACCATAATCTTGGTCATGAACCGTACATCGACTTGAGCGACAGTTTCTCTACAGTGTAGAGAAAGCATCCACACCAATTCATCCATAATACATATCATGAAGTAAGCACACAGCCTACATATACATTCACATGTTCCATGACGAATAATGTATTTAGAAATTACTACATATTTTCCATACGAAAACAAGTTTTCGTATGGAAAATATGAAGTAATTTCCTTTATCATCGTAAAGGTTACTTGTAATAATATAAAATCTTGATACGTATTATACTAAAATGTTTTTTAGATGATTGCATAACTTTAAATTTTTCATTGTTTTTTTACTACTGTAATTGAAATTTTCACCATTTTACAGACGAATATACATTATTCATTTTTTTTATTCAGCAAAAGTGATTGGATACTTAAAGCTAGAAAATTTTCATATGATTTTGGAACTTAACATTGCATAACCTAAGCAAATTGTAATCAACAATGAATTGCACGGAAATAAGTAAAAATGACCAAATAATCAATTAAATTCGAGGACATCTATCTAATTAGATAAAATCTTACACCGATCGGAGGCCAAACCCTGGATCATACAATACCTAAAAACCCCTCTGTTTTTAAACCGGTGCATATTTAATAGTAATTTACGTCGTTATTAAAAAGTGAATTTTGATTTAATTTTTTAAAATAAATCTAAAGAGTCTTGGGATTCACCTTTTCTATTATTTTTTAAGGTTACTCAGTGTACTGTTGCGATCGAGGTCTGTGTAAACAATTCATTGTTATAAAATACTAGTAATGTCAATGCTGCGAGCGTACCGGCGACACTGGCGTATCAAGTTCAAGGAATTTTGTGTTTTACCTTGTACTCGTTGTATGTCATAATAATAGTGTGTTTTCTGTTCATATTTCTTTTTTTAACTGCTAAGTAGATTCTTTGGCATGTAATGGAAGAATCATGTTTTGGATTTGAAAAATCTAACAAGTGAAGATCTACAATAGATCTTGAAATATTCAGAACTTTCAGCACATACATTTTAAAAATTATAATATTCCCAATTGATATATTTGAATCGATCACAACGATCCATTAAGACAGTTACTATTTTATTAATCGAAACACGTTTCTATTTACACTCACCTTATTCACGAACCGCACTTATCGAATTTAAATCGAATAACAAAGCGACCCGAAGGGCGGCACGTAAACGAAAACAATAACCCGAATTACGACGCCGACGCATCGATACGTGTGTTCTAAATCGATTTAATATTATCGATACATCGAGCATAACTATACCGTTAAATACATACGACACGAATACATGACCGATTTAATCGTAGAATTTAAATGGTCGTTATGCCTATTACGCATGCGTGAAAAGAATAATAATTATTATCAACAGTAGGCGTTGTCCATTTGTTCGTTACCTACTGCACATGAGGTTACTGTTATGTTATTATCTAGTGCGTACATTTTCCTTTAACTGAATCCTTCAAAGAATTGTTTTTCCATTTGTTATTTGAAATTTTTTTTTTTAGAAATTTAAAAATAACTTGAATAAACAAATTTATTTAGGAAATATACAGAAACTAAAAGTTTTATCGAAGGTTCTCGGTGTCTTTTATGCTAATTTTCTGTCCAATATTACATATTTATCGCATACATTTTTATGTTTTCAGAATAAAATGTATCCGATAAGATCAGTATACAATTTAATTTCACTTACGATATCTTACGTTTCCGTTTATTGGTTTACGTTATTGAAGCTCTTTAAATATTGCTAGCTTTGATCGCTAGCTGTTTAATCAAACTTTCTCTTTTCAATAAAAAAAAATGCTAATTAATTTACACAAAACTCACATCACTAATATACGTGTAAGAAGAATTCATGTATATTAGTGATGAAATGAAAATTATGTGCAGTCTCATAAATTTATGTTTCTCTAAAACGCGTCATCTCGACGTATTTTGTACTAAAATACGTTAAAGAATTTATATAAATATATTATTTAATTCTCAATTTAATAGTCCTTATAGTCAAAAGTTTGAATCACACTTTTTTATATTCTCTAAATATGAACAGTTTCTTACAGTTCTTTTGATTTATCTACTTTTACCGAAATTGAGCTGTAATTTTTTTTTAGAAATATCTGTAACTGAGTTGTTAATTACGAAGCTGAAAACGTATTCATTATTAGTAGCGTCGATCGAATCATTTCACGCCACTGATATCGCAAAGTTCAATATCTCCGAACACTTGGAATATTTCAAACTCTCGACAATAGTCCTTTGTTATTTCACTTCGAAAGTGCAGCGAGCGCGGTGTTATCAGGAACGAGCGCATATCTTCGAGAGATAGCAGGGTAAATTTCTCCGATAATGCACCGATGCTTTGTCTCGTAAGATTTAGTTAATATCTCAATCCGTGGCTTTTACTGTACACATTGATTCTGTTCAGTATTTATGTACAGTCTGTAAGAATTTTTTATTCCATTTAATTTATATATCTATGTATTTCTTTGAAATAGAATCTCACAGGTCAAGCTTCGCTTTGTCATATTTATGATCCGTTATAACTGTTTTTTTTCACTTCATTTAACGGTGCCGTAATTAATTTTAGTGCAGGTCTTCTTTCCAACTTCAAAAAAGCTCCGTTTCCACTATCGAGAAGATATTGCAATCAAGTTAAACAAGTAAACTTGTTCGTGGCATCGCTAAAGGTAAATTATTGCTTGTAATATTCCCATAAAAGCCTAAATACCTGTGTAGCAGTCGTTCCGAGCAAGCAGGCTTCATTCTCGGGATTTAAACTGCATTGTTTGAGTGTTGTTTTAAACAGTTTCTACTTGACAAGAAATGTGTAACTCAATAAATGCAGCAACTGCAAGATTTATATTGAGAAACTTTATTTATGTTATATTTCAGTGTTTTGAAAAAGAATAGTGCTATAGACCTGTGATAGAAACGATATGATTAATTTTTGTCTATAATAAATTGATATTGTATATTAAATTACGATAATCTTTAAAATAAATCCTTTTTGTTCTAATTTTGCTTTAATAAGAACAAAAGTGAAAACGCTAAATAAAAAATTATATTACACTACACTAAGAAATATAATATAAACAATTAGACGTTCAAATTCAACTTTAGTATTAATAATTTTTTTTCAGTTTGTTCAATTTAAAATCACATACTGCATTTGAAAAAATTAAACAAGATCTCTTAAACCATATCAGATGATACGCCAATCCGTCTTCGGAACATCACTATAGGCGTGGCATGTCGCTACCGTAAGCCCGATTCTTTCGATGCATCAACCGATTCGATACATATATCGATACAATGTAACAGCTCGATCCGGCTACCGAGACGATCACTATCGATAAATATATTCGGATACGTTTACTAGATATGTCCCTCTTGATATATGTTCCGATAGAAAATTATAGTCATCGTGTTTAATTAATTGAATATCTTTATCAGAAACATGTTACTTTTTTTTTTTGACGGCGTATTCTGTAGATCGGGGACGATGTTATCCCTCTCAGTGTGTTTCCCGTCTGTCTGTGTCTCTTTGCTAAAAGAATGCAGCTTCTTGCATGAACGGAAGCGTTAAACGTTTCATCTAAAATTTCGATCAAATATTAAAAACACATTTCCATAGTAATTAAACATATTAAAAAAATTGTGTAATATAAAAAGATAAACGAATTTGGTCTCTATATAATAATATATAATGGCGTAGGAGTAATCAACGTATGTATTTATAATCGACAAACGACCATTAATAGACTCAAGCACATCCCAATAGGGCTGAAATAATTGTGGGCATACAGTTAGATTTTGTACTATATGTACACTTCGGCCGGAGACCTACTTCAACATTCATCGTGCACTGCCGTATTTTTTTTTTTTAATAAAGCAACACACATCGCCACTCGACTAAACGGATCTGCATGATCATCGATCAACGGCGCACACGCTATCGCACTAAGTCGAGACGTCCGTCGCCCACGTGTTATATCGGCCGGGGGAAAGCGACACCGTTCGGTACATATTAATTTTATAAATTAAACGTATCACAACACGGCGGGCAGAAACGTGCTTTATCCAGTACGCGCATACATTACGGTTTGATCGTTTTAAGCCGTAAATATAGCGAGCGCCTATGAAAAGAGGTGACACTGATAATTTTATACGTAAACTTTTGCATTGGCTTTCGCCAGCTTGGACGTATGTACGCAATTAATTCCTACGTCTTTCACATTGATTTATGACGCAGTGTCTTGCACGATCTCGATACCGGTCCTGCTTCCATCCCAATCTTTGAAGGTGTAAATAATAAGCGCATACGATACGATTTAAAACCAAAAAGGGCGAAATTCCTAAAATCATCTCCTATATTCAGTTACATATCCCAATTTTGCATATAATTCGGTTTCGGGGCGGCGCATCAAGATTGTTTCATCTTGTCAGTATATCTTAAGTTAGACTCCCAAAAATACACATGAAAAGCGTTAAAACCCACCGCTGACCCTCGAATCTGTTCTTCCGCTACGAATCCTCGTCCAACGAATTGAAATTGAATTTGATAAATATGGAACACCTAAGCATGTGTTAATTTTCTATTCATCTCGACTGCCAATTACTTAAATACAATTTGTACGTACGTTTCACACCAAATCAGCACCATCTTCAGGAAAATGCAGACAGTCACAACCATCAGAATATTGGGAATGTCGAAACTACCAACAGATGCGCTTCGCTTGACAAAAATTTTAATCAACCCACCGCTAAGGCGTACCCTCGCACAAACTCTATACTTGATATTCAAAGGCTTGGAATTTACCCCCTCATGCTGGCGTAGTGAAGGTTGCAATTAGACATATTAATTTACTCGTGAACTACTAGCAGTTGGTATTTGACTTCTAAATAATAAGTATTGCATTTTACCAGTTTGACTTCAAAGTCGTCGGTGCGAACATTCGGTGGGATTAATATTTTAATATCTCAAATACCGTTTAAAATTTGTGTCAATAGGTGAACATAATTACTGCTCATCGAACTATATGATTCGTCGCATTGGTCACGATCGAGCCTCCGGTGAATACTAATATATGGTACATAGCATAAGTGGTAGACTATACCTAAATTATTTTTCGCTATTTGTGCTACAACAGACCCTTTAGATGTATTAAATTTTGTGCCGTCTATTAAAAGACCAACTTGAAGAGACGGTTGCGGTTAAACTAGTTGACAAACTTAGTTTAACAGTTAAGTCGAAATTAATAACAAACCTATTAAATGGCTATCGATTTTAAAGTCACTTCTAAGTTTTTTAACTAAAAAATTTAATTAACTCCTTCATGTTACCGGCAATTTGATGCTAAAAGTTTTATATTTATTTTTGAAATGAATACGAAGTTTAGGATCATTTGATATGGCAAATTAATTCGTAAATTAAACATTTAGAAAAATATCATTAACGGCCAATCATGAACATTAACATCTCAGAGATGTTATGTTGATTTTGCGAGTAAAATGAAACTTTATAACGAGTTGTAGACAAATGATATATAGTCATTTTTTCTGAAACCATAAATCATGTCTTTAAAATTCTATGGCACGTATATGTTCAATATACTATATATTATATAGAAGTGTGCACTATGCTTTGAAATAATACTAGAGGATGACAACTACCACAGTAATGGTATTAAAATATAAAATTAAAATCATTGATTAAATTAAACCACCAAATGAAAGAAAATCAAATTAGAGATTAATAACATTCCATATTTGTATAAATTTTTAAATGTACTGGTATACACATATGTATATTTTAAAGTTTTAAAAGCTTTATAATCATATTTGTCCCGCGAACTCCAAAAGTATTGACGCGATGATTAATCTTTTTTTTTTCAATATCAAATTCAATAAAATGAAAGCTCGCTTAACATGATACTCCCTACTGCAAAAAGTAACACTCACGTTGTGAGTGGTTCATCAACGATTCACTAACAATACTTTCACAGACATTTCTCTAATAATATAGGCTACATATTTATCAATTTAAAGACAAAATAAATGACAGACGTTCTTGATTCCATTTACTTGTACTTTGCACTCGGCGCCGACGCATATCGTTCGAAAGCCTGCGTACGTACCTGTCGACAAGAGAGAAAAAACTCATCAAAACACAAACAGACAGCTGGTCTAAGTTCATCAGCGCCCTAAGGGGCGGTCGTGTTATACTCCGCAGGGCGCCTCGCCTCGGCCGAGCCCTTGGCCGGTGAGATATTGCCGCCGCATACATTATTTGCAGTGTCAAGTGAATGCCGTTTGATGATTACGAGACATCTCCAAGAAGACGGTTTGTCTTTTTCATCCGTGTTATCTAACAAACTATAATTTTTGATGTTGATTTTGAATATTCACCTTGTCGAGTAGTTTGAAGTTTGTAATAGTTTACGATTCTGTCGTATACGCTGCATGCATATTTTTTTTAATCGCTGCAGTTCCGAATTTTTATTATTTCACAGAATGTTTTGTAATATTACAACGCATTTAATAAAGGTTTATTTTTTTTTATATGTATCGGGTATTATTATGTTCCAGTGATGTTTGTAATTTATTTTGACCATTTTGTTTTACATTTTTATAGTTATTTGTCGTATAGATTTTTACGAAATACCCTTTGAGAACTTTCAAATATAAATTTTCATTGAAATTAACATCCCGTTTATTTTTCAATATTATCTCAAAAAAAAGAGTTTTTTTATATCTATTATCTTATAAAACACAATAAGCAAAGCCTCCATAAAGAGAGGACATTACATTTTATTAAAAAATAGTAATAATTGACGATGAAACAAACCTTATGAAAATAAATTAGGCTATTTTTGAAAACAATAGGCGGAAGAGCGGCCGAGCTCGTCTCACCCGGCGCGCATTAACTAATGCAGCATTATGATCTATTAATGCGGTGTATTTACTGTACAAATAACCCACTTCCGTTAAGATCACTACAAACGATCTATTTCGTAGATAGATCATGTTGCGTACGAGTTGATTTTTAAGAAAGCATTGTTATGTTAACGAGTGTAATTCTTTTGTGAGCTGCGATGGAAGATTTCGTACGATAATGCCTTACGTTAATATCGATTATTGGGCGTGGTTTTATGTGCATAAGCACAATTTGAGAACTTTCTTGTGATGCGCCACGTTCACCTTGGTGAAAGAAAAGCTTAATCAGATTTAATGGATCGCCGGGTTGTAAAATACATATCTATCTTCATGTAAATTGTCAGTATATGATTTCATCACGCCCTCTTTAAGGGCGTTCTACAAGTTCGTTATTTCAGGTCGATGGACTTGACCTCAAACACCCCTTGCCGGAATGCGGGTCAGGGTTTGCTGACGGACGTCGTCACCGATTCCGGGACAGGCGGATTAAAGTATGTATCCACCATGCCACGAAACAATCGATTCGATAGGTCTAAGTTGAAAAGTTCATGGATCGATTGGCCCTAAAGTCAGGTCACAAATGCCTTCTGGTCGGGTAGCGACGCTCCAAGCCACAGAGCCATGGTCTCCTATTCTAATTCGTTAAGGCGGTATCGTTGGCTCGATGTAACAGCCTGGCATCTGATTAAAGTGACCACCTACACCATGCGCCGGAAATTAAGTTAAGAGAATCTTCTTAATTTAACAAAATTCTTTGTCAACTTGTGCTCCAACTTTATGCTTCTAAACTGGGATTTATTTAGTGATATAAATTTACATCAAATATTTATTTAGTCAATATTTATTTCTCATTCGTTTCATAATAAAAGATTATTTCTCTCACAAACCAATAATATTAAAATAAACCTTTTAATAGATAAATCTCTGATCTGTGCATACATCTTCGAGTGAATTTTTTTATTCAAAATTCTATCTGATAGACAATTCTTTTGTTTATTTATGAATACGCATTTGACGGTGTGTAAACTGAGTAACAGCGTGTAAACAAACAATAGTTTAATAGTATTGGTGCGGTATTAACACAATTGGTGAATGTTCACCTCGGAGAACATTGTTCAGGCGAGATGTTCAAGATGCGTATCTGCGCGTAGCCGATACGACCGGGCCCCTATTCTGGTGTCGTTCGACAAATAGATTTCGATCTATCGAGACCCGCAATCGGAATAAGTCGTGGATCTTGTAAAGATTGGGTTTACGATAAAAAAAAAGCTATAACTCTCAAAAATATTGTTCACTTAGTCTGATTTTTATTTGTGATCAGTTACATACACAGGTACTCTGACATTTTAAACGCAATGATCATTTATTTATAGTTCGTTCTCGCACTGAATTGCTAATGTTATATTTGTGTAATATGCGAAGGATATCAGATATATATTATCGTGTCGCTCGCCTATATTGAAATTCGGCTACGAACATCGATTACTGTATGACTAATTAAAAATGAATCATAGCTAAAATAAAATTCGCAATGTAAATTGAAATAAAATGAAAAATAATTGCTTGAAAAAATTTCTAAGCTTCGAAAAAAATGCTAGTCAGATGTGTCGCGTGCCGGCGTCGACCAGTGATTCGGTAATTTCATATAGAAATTAGATTGCAATGAGTTCGTATATATGGCGTAAAAGAGACCCTAATAATCATTAACTCTAACCGACCCTAGAAAAGGGTATGTGTTGACTATACATCTACGTTAGGATTATTAAAAAAATAGACATTAAAATTATGTATACAAAGGGCATCTTTTATTTTTTTGTTAATAACAAATGTATGTCATTCGATTGTAAGACAATATCCTATAGAAAACCGATGAAATTACAAGTATTAACGATTTTAAAGATATTTAATATTAGCCGTTATCCGCCCGTTTTGCTGGGCGTGAATTAAAACTTAGCAATTATTGTTTTTATATTTATTTAAGACACAACTTTACGACCACGGTTTCACTGGCATTGATATAGAATGGATTTCCTTCATTTATGTGTATCGATCTCATCGTTCAATTTTGAACCTCATTACGGTCCAGTTCTCGATGACAATTCTTCTTTCACTGTTGGGTTTGTTGCCGCACGCAAAACCAAAATAGGTCCGATGCTGATGTTAACTCTCCCTTGGGTATTAATGTTAGTTATAATTAATTATTTGTATTTTTAAAATATAAATTATTCTATTTTTCATTCTGTAATTTAATATATACAGATATTGGAAATTAACTTGTCTTTTTAATTTAACCATTATAGAAGGTCTATAAAAATAATAAACATTTTTTTTTCAGATATAGATTTATATCGGTGATCGTATAGCTCATCACGAATCCGACGAGCGCAATACGTGTCACTATTCAGATTAGGCTTAGCTAGCTTAAACAGTTAGCTTTCGAGTTAATTCCCATCTCGGCCGGTTCCGAGAAAGAGCCGACGAACAAACGCTATTTTTCTTTTTTTCGGGTCAAGAATTTTTCAACCAGAGAAAGGAAGCCTTCGACACGATCCACGTACGGAGCGGTCTCTCTTCACGCCTCCAAGCCTGAATGGCGCGGCCAGAGATTCGGTCGTTAAATGATCATTTATCAAGTGTGAATGCCCCTCGATGGGTTTTAATTACACACTTGTTTCACTGTGTATTCACCGGCCGATGGTTCCAAACGCGCCGTGACTGCGCAGTAAACGTATGATTTATCTCATTCTTTTCATCCCGCACTTAAAGAGGACGCTTGAAGAGAGAGAGAAAACAAAAACGCATTATGCAACATTCCCGATGTGATTTCTGAACGCGGTTAGAATCGGTCAGCGGTGGCGCAGCGGTTGATGGCGTCGTATTCGAACCGGAAGGTACCGGGTTCGTTCTGACCGAAAGCGTATTTTAATTTAAAGTACATCAAACGTTAAACTATTGGTTTCGTGTTTTGAAGATCAGCGTTAAGCCGTTTGTCCCGTACGCCGTTACCGCGTTGATGGCAATAGCAGCCTCGATCCAGCGCCGGGCCAGCGAGAAGGGCTTAAAATACAAATTTGTCAATCTGTAATAACATCGTGGTAGAGTATAATTTTGTAGCGAGACTAGAACCTTACACAACAAAATAGCATTATATAGATAATTGATTAATCATAAATAGTGAGAATTACATACGTTTTCGTTTTGTGGCAGTAAAAGCTGTCGGGGTCGAGTGGCAGCAGTAATTCTACACTAAAACCATATGCGGCTATTGTGTTTTTTTTTTATTGTGTCGATAGAAGTATTTATGGGATTTTCGTGTGCCATTGTCGAGAGAGCTTTTGTCCGGTTGAAATTTGACGATCCGCTCGCACGGTTTCAAAGCGGAAACTGCGCCGCGATGCTCTCTCAGCGTAATGAAAGCAATTAGGTATGCACTCGCGCTGCTAGGAACAAACAAGCGGACGTATTGTTGTATGCGCCGCGCCCGCTGCGCCGGCGCACGCCGCCCACCTAAAACGAGAGCTGGGGCATTTATTTCATATATATTAATATGATTTATTACGAGCTCCAACTGAGATGCTTTGTAGATGCTGTCCTAACGACGCTATTGATAATTATGAGGTCAACGCAGAAGTTGAGTTTGCTGAAAAAAAATTATATTCAAATATTTTCAAATAAATGTATACATATAAAATAAGATAGATGCTAAATTCATTTTCACAAAAAAAATAAACAATATTTTTTGATTCGTTTACAAGTTATTACATTTATATTTATTTAATATTTCATTCTTTTAGGATTCATGTATTTTATAGATATATTTATAGAATTATTTCAATCTATAATTCACAGTACGACACAATTTTTATAAATGAATTGGTCGCGGCGCCGGTAGTACATTTAAAAAAAAACAGACTAATTTATTCAAAACCTGAATATTTTAGAACTCGGTTATTCCAGACACATTTAAACGCACATCTGAAATTATTTGATAAATGTGGGATATTTTAGGTTGTCTTATAAAATCAAGAGATAGGAGAAGTTACGTTTACGTTACGTTTGCTTATAGTTTTGGGTAAATTAAACATTATATACTAAAGGGTTAAACACATTTTTAATAACGAATTTTCAGGTGCTTCAAGACATGTATATCCTATAAAATGTTACGCCACATGGCACATTTGGAATATATTTTTTAAATTCTTATAAATTCTTTATTTTAATTCTATTATTAAAAATATGAAAACCTTCTTTATATATAGTTCAGAAGAAAAACTCTTATAATTATGTCGCATTAAAAGTCGTTAGCAATGCCTAGTGGTTACAAAGAGAAACCATCGAGATATGCAGACAGACAGTGACACAGAAAGACAACGAAGTTTCAACAAAAAAGTTCTCTTTTGTCGTTTTAGGTGCACAGCTCAAATCGGATTATCTACATTGGCCCCTGCTGAAGAAGGTCTTCCGATATCGATGTAGCTATTCAATCGATCAGACTTATAAAATAGCGGTGCCGGCTTGGCGGTTCAGAGCGCCGCCTCGGAAACAGAAGCTACCTCAAACCGGGTTCGTTCCTGATCGAATTGACCAATAAGTTTTTAGCTTAAGTCAGATTAAACCACACGCTCAGTGACTCCAAGAGTATATTAACCCCACATTGTAGCCACATTGGTGACAACGGTCGTCAGCGACTGCCGACCTGCACTGGTCTAGTCAGCATGGAATATTTACAGTCCAAGACCCTTGATCAGAAGTAGAAAGATAGTGGGAGGGTGTGTCTCAGCAGTGGGGTGATTAAAACGTGATACCAAAAACCTCGTAAAATATTTCTCTTACAACATTTTTTAATACATTTGAAAATACCGTTTTTATGTTAGGTAGATTATTATTATTATTATTATTGTTGCAAAATAGTAGATAAAAATGTGAATATTGCTGTCGTTAATTCGATAATGACGTTGGCCGTTAACGGCGCACCGTAACCACCTTCATCACGGGCGCGCTTATTCATTAAAAACAAATGAGTACAATGCTTAACAGCTCAGTTATTTTGAACCATTCGCCGAGTTATTGGTTTGTCTATTTTAATTATTATTTATATTTATAACGTTTTTCGATACTGCCAATAGTATGTTGTGTATTGAATATATAAAAAAATATATGTTTTCAAGATCAAAATATAAACAGTTCACAGATAAGAACCCTTTTCATTAAAGGTTACTAACAAGCTGAATCTATGTGAGTAGCTTCGTCTTGACAAGACGCCCAACTATTTTATTATAGTAAATATCTAGGCCTATGCATTTCATTAGCTATTAGCCCCCTCTCAAAAAGCTCTACGTTTTACAGCACCTCATTTTGATAAAACCTATTCTCACATACATAAACGGAAGACATGCAGTGTGTGTGTGTGACTGTCAAAATTTTATTACTAACAGCTAGTTACTCAGTTAAATTTCGATATGATTTGGCAACACTTCGATAAAACGTTTCGTTTTTCCTTTTTTTGATCGCCAGCTGCCCCCCGCTGCCACGTTCAAATAACGAGTATCGTAAAAAGTTACGGCTAACGAGCCGATTTTATTTTTACCGTCGCCCGGCGAACGTTTGTATAATTAAATGGCGGCATTATTCTACAAATTAAACGCTATGATTTCCCGATCGTACGTCCGTAAATTGCCAGCTTTCGAGGCCTTTTATTGTAATAGATTAAAAATGCTTCATCGAAAATGTGACCCAATAGTGAAAGAGTTCATACGTGTCAATTGGTTCTATTTTTAAGGGAGAAAATTTAGTACTGTATTTAAAAATAAACGTCACAATCGCCCGTCACATTTTCTCATCACGTTCTTCTGTCGCGAGACTTCTTGATTGATATATTTATATATATATATATATATATATATATATATTACTTTAGTCATTATAAATATTTGATTGCAAAACAGTTTAATTAATAATAATTATATCATTATTAACAAAGTTAAATAATTTTGTGATAACGACAATAATAAAGTACGTAATATTAGGTGTAATTTATTTTTCCAATATAATAGTTTTTATTTAAAGAAAAAATAATTTTCATTTATAATTAATTTCTCATAATTCTTTTAAACATAAAATAAAATATAAATGATATAAGTGAAATCTGAAGGAATTTCAATTTTTACGCGTGTACACCGACGCAGGTACCTACATACACTTTCGTTCTTTATAGTCACAAGATATTTTTACGAATCTGATTACAAACTGTAAAACGATAAGTTTAATTTTGTAAAAAAAACTTTACTTATTTATATAAATCGACTGACATTTTGACATTATTCCCGACCTGTGGTATTTAAAAAATGAGAGTCAGTAAAAAACTCGGATTCCGTTTTTATGTTCCGACATTGTCCGATTTCGAGGCAATGTCACGGTGTCCGTAATGGTTCACTTTAAGCAGAATTTATATTTTAAATCGCCGCTCGTTTGACCACAGAATCGCTCCATTCGGGCCATCGCCATCCGTCGCCCACATGCGCGCGCGCCGCGAGCTCGCAGGGGCGGTCAGAGGTAATACGGCTGGATTTTAATGGCTGTAGCATGCTGCAGCCGTTACCGGCGCCGACCTAAACGGCCCTTAACCGTCGCTGTCTGTCAATATCCGTTTATTAGCCTTAATACAGTCATTAAAGAGAACGGCTTTTGTCGCCGGAAGGAGACTAGCCGTGTGTTTATCTGAGTAAAGTTAGGTTAAGTTACGTTGGGTTAAATCAAAGTAATATACCAGTCCCGTCACAAATAAATAAAGTTATTTTTAAGTATTTAGGTAAACTAATAAGTAACTAATTACTGTAAGCCGATACGAGAAAACGAAGTGATCATTTTTACTGTACCGTATAATGATATATACGTAGTGTGTGTGTCATGCTTTTCGAAGCTTATGCGTCAGATATACTATCGATCAATTAAGATCTACGCTTGTTAATCTAGCGCAAACGATCTATGACATGATAGATTTATCGACTTTCTTTTAGCTGTGAATTATGTACTCATGTTGCAAATGACTCTCGTTATTAAAAATGAACTAAATAAATGATAATGCTTTATTGATTTTTTGCGATGTTATGAGGTCACTTGTAAAAATGAGTGCCTCTTTGTATCCTCGCCAAGTTTCTTTGTCACTGTGAAGTGAGCACTATACTGTCGCAGTAATTCGAATCTACGTTTTTATGGAAGTATTTTGCGGCTGCGCCTAAAAGTGTATGCGCAGAATGGAATGCGACTAATTTCACAACGGCAAACTTATTCGACGCCTACTGTACTTTCTCTTTGTTCTTAGGTAAAATATTTACAAGAAAACCGCATTACATGGCTGACGGCAATCTAACGGCTTTAGACAACCAAAAATTTTAATATACACTTTGAATTTCAAACAGAAAATTAATTACGCTATCGTCATCTGCTAAATTTACTATGTATAAACACAAAACAAAAAAAATAGTTATAACCAGCGGTATTGTAAAATATAAATTAGATTGGTGAACGACAGATCAAACCTAAAAAATGAAAGTGATTTGACATTTCAGTAGAGTTATATCAAACTTAAACCGGTTTTCCTGTAAATATCATACATTTTTTTTTATTCTAAACACACATAGTTTCCGCTCTGGTTACGGTACAAAATTCAGTTTCCGTATTGAAATCATGAACAAAACCCGATTTCTGTGCGAATGAATGTTTTATAGATTGTAATGTGAATGACAGACAAGTCTTTAGTTAGCGTTCAATTTGCTGAAAAAAATATTCAGGTGGAGCAAAGATCATTTATCAATCAAACTCGTCTGGCGGTTGACTTATATATGACAGGACCAACGATAGGTGTACGTACTGTATTCTCGTACCGTCAGAAATGTCGCTATTCTTGTAGTCTGTAAGTTATTTCTTTTTAGTTAATCGTATTGGAAATTAGTAACAACATTGCATTTTAGGTAATGCATCTCACTAAAAGAATTTAATAGACTGATTCTAATTAAGTACATACAGATGGAATGTTATATGTCTCGAAAAGGCGACATGATTTTAAATCAGAATAGAAGAAGAAACAATACAAACACGTTATCGTCCTTGATACGGCAACAATCATAAACACACGAAAATGTTAAAAAAAAAGATGAGCCTACAATCATCTCATTGGTTTCGAAACGTTTACGCGCAATTGTTTAATTGTTCGGTTGATTGTTTTAAATCAATTGTTCAATTATCACCGCTGTCCGTGCGCATCCAGAGACCGTTTCTCGGAAGACGAGCGACTTGTGAAAAATCGTTTTGGCCCGTATGAGTCGACATCGCGGCCGGCCGTTCGCCGGAACCCGCCGATTGTCGGGTACTGTTACCCGGTCGCTGTGATTGCATTGTATGAAAATATCGTGCGTCATCGAGGTGATTCCATATTTTTTTTTCCGTCATTCGTTGTCGTTTGTCGGTCATCGGAGTTAGAATGGCTCTTTGTACGTAGTTGCCTCCCTTCGGGAGATGCATCATTGCAAGAGTCTTTGCGTCATCTCGTTCTGGGTGTTGTCGTGCGTCTCACTTAAGAGCGACCTAGTATCTCTCATTGAGCGAACTGCAATAAATCACAGGTTTCAAATCCTGTTTCTGAATCATATACACTTCGTCAAGTGCTTGGTGTTCAAGTCGTCTACTGGATAAGTGAAGAATAAGGATTTCAAAATTAAAAAGTCGGGGCCTAGGAAGAAAAATTCACCACATTTTTATAGAAAAAAAACCATTTTTTTTTTGTAACTGATCCAAAATGGCCATTAAAATGTACGGACGTCAAAAAAAAAAAAATTAAAAATTATGTATGAGATTATTTACACTGTATTTTTGCATCTGAGGATTTCAAAAGCTCTGCGGATTTAACTTTAAGCCTCACAAAATTCAAAATGGCCGCTGTATGTATGTACATATTTATCTTTTCTTAGGTCGATAGATATACTTTTTTGCAGAGATCTTATACTTAATGGTTGGTATCGATATAGGATTTATGTGAATTTTTTAAAGACAAAACAGCTTTAAATAACGTCGACATTTAATAAAACAATAGGTCATGCGTACGCGCACCACGCCGCAATAAAAATCATTCAGCCGACTTGACCTTCGATCGCTGAATGGAATTCGAAACGGAAGCCGCGCCTCGATCGTCCTCGGTCTATGGATCTCTTAAATCAATGAAGCTTTAAGTTGCCATGCGCAAAAATATCTACCTAATTTATTTGGCTTCATTGTGAGGTTGTAGTTCAAAATTGTCTATAAAAATATACAAAGCATATATCGGACACCAAGTTTGTTGACAAAAAATATGGATAGAAAAAATATTCGTAATAATATACTAGAAAATACATATTTCTGTATTTTTGACTGGAATTTAGAATGAAACTGTATTCATGTTTAATATCTGAAATCCAAAGATTATCCAGCAAATGATTGCAAGAAAATAGGCTCGCACTTTGACACAACAGTGTTTTAATATCGTTCACAGATGTTTACGCAATTACAAAGCTTTTTCAACTACCCGTAAATCAAATAGTGATGTCATAGTGGTATGCTGTTCGCGGTAACGCTTAGTGATTGTTAATAAAAAAAATGTGATATGTTCATAAATTATCATACGTCCTTAACCGCCACACGAAAAGAAATTAAAATATACAAAATACTCGTACGATGTATCCGATACGAATGTATTTTTACGAGATGATTTTTTTTTTCGCATTTAAAAATGAATACGTAATTGACGATGAATGTCGTGATAAACACTGCCTTCGTAAACAACGTTTTTGGAGTCTAGAAATTTTTAACTACCAATTTCACCGTTTATTAAAATGAGCGTGCGCAGATAAGAGTGCACTTTCCACCTATCACGGAACGTGAACGGCGGAACACGTAAAAGTAATGAATAACTTAATGACGTCGCGGCCATTTTACGTTCCGTTTAAATTCACGTCCGGATCGTCGTGTGTGATACGACGAAGGTTGTGCCGATACGTGTGTGGCGGCCTAAGGTGCTTAGCGTTTTACCTCCTTATCAAAGTCGCCATAGAGAAATCGTTCGTTTTCCGTCTGTTTGTTCGTGTTTTACACGAGAGGATAAATTGATGTCAGTCTCTGTATCTAATAGTTTTAATCTTTAATTTTTGTGAAATTGTCGTAGGTCGTAGTAAAATATAATAATACAGTTCCAAGAATTTATTGTTATTATTAGACTAAGCTTTTTTTTAAAAAAGGCTGAAAAAAAAGTAAATGTTACGAGCGTTTTATGAATAAAAATTGTATGCTGTTGAAAATTTTCGGAAAACTTTTCGAGTGTTTCAAAAACTACTGTAGTTTTGTGTAGTGTTTAAAACAGAAAAAACCTTTTTAATTTACTAGGAACGCTTTGGAATAATATAAAGTGATATGTCTAAATCTTAAAAATTGAATAAAGCCTGTCAACATACCATAACGGAATGCGATAAGCGACATTTTAACTAATACAGTGATCGAATAGATGTGACAGTGCGTTAATTGCTACAACCTGCCAGTAAAACCGGGCTGTGGAGAGTGCTAAACATATCCGTTGTCGATTTCTCAGTGAAACCCGGGCGGTCGCCTAGGCGATTATACTAAAAACCAACTCGAGTATAATCACGAGTACAATAATAACGGCGTTCTATGTTATGACGCGTGTAATGAAAGCCGGGGCGCAATCTCGCCGAACATAGTCATTTTCGTGAGCGAGCGCACCTGTAAATTTAGACGTAGGTAGGCCGCACGCCGTCGCCGCCGACAGCACGATTTGCTGAGGTGACCATAATAATGGTTTTAATTTTTAGGACTTCTTGTCTTTGTCTGCGATACGAAATATTTTAGTAAAGTTACATCGCTGTTGAAACGTCCAAAGAAATGCATATAACCTTGTAAAGATTTTTTTTTTGCCAGTGTTCGAATTCGAAATATTATATGTTTTCTCTAGGATTTGTAAATTCGTATAGTTTTCGACATTACTATGTGAAAAACACATCTCTATATCGAATATAGATCAAATAGTAATTAGCTTGGTGCTTAAATCATTTTTTTTTTATGTTGACAACCAATAAAATCTTAAATGTATTAAATTTGAAAAATTTTTTCCTTATTCAGTTATTGATTATTTTATTAAACTACTACTTTTCTTAATTATTAATATTTTTTTATTATAGAGATGTAAGTATTGTCTTTTTTACTACTATTCGATGCAATATCAAAGTTATTAGACTTACGCAAACTAAAAAAATTAGCCAAGATGGAGGTTGGATTTCCAGATTCAGGGTTACACAGTAATGAGCGAGACAAATTGAAACTTGAGACTGCGCTAAGTTTAGGTAAAGCCTGTTTCGAATCACTTTTTAGAAATCTAATGAATTCAACTTAAGTAACACTAGTATAAATATGTGTTTGAATGGCAGATAATTATTTTACTAAATTTCATATAAATGTGCACATATGGGCTCTTGATCAGATCGTTATAAATAAAAACTGGATTACCTAGAATACCTGTACATAAATTTTGTTTAAATGCTTTCGTTGATTTATTTATAGCACTATATTATTATGATTTTTTGACACGTGGTTTCAAATTGAAGAAGGTACACAAAATGAACGAATTCAGCGGGTAAAACGCTAAAATGTACACTTCAAAAGGGATCTCTCTTAAAAACCTTTAATACATTTATACACCCGTCCAACCACATCCCACTAATGAATAGCATGAAGAAAAGTTTACCCCTGAATTTCATCTAGTATGGAAAGCTACCCGTAATATATTTAATCGGAATCGATAAAAAAATGGTGGAGTTATAATGTCATGACATACGGGCTGATGAAGAGATGCAAAGGTCGAAAATATAGTAATTCCTTTTTTGGTTTTGACTAGGGAACCCTATAGAGAATGATACAAATAAGCAATCAAGAATGTAAGAATGTCTCGATCGCGACGTTATTATGGTGGCCGTAACGCGGCCCGTTAGCGCAGCCGCAGTCAGCGAAGCGCGCGGTGCAGCGCCGCCGCCTCCGCGTAAACACCGAATGCCACTCCTCACCTCCCCGTACCGAAGTTCCGATATCCGCTAGGTACTTTTCTTCTGAAATCGAGCACCAGATAGGAGCTAGGAAGCTCCTCTCAATATAAGCCGATCGGCGAGCTCTAATCCGACCTCTCACCACCACTAAACAATAATCTTCCTAGCACATGTGCCTGCAAGTTCTTGAAGTGGCATGTATTGCGGCGTCGACGTCATATTAGAGGTGTACACTTCTGTGGTGTAGACATACACTTCCCTCGGTTTGTAAAGCGAACAAGTTGCTTATAAACTGAAAATTGAAACTTGTTTTGTGGCCCGTAAATATTTAATTGTAATTATTTACCCGTAGAAGTACAGTTTCCTGTCGTCGTCCGATACACATCGCGATTAAATCGATTCATATCCGCTGTACACGAACATCGATGTGTTCCTTCACGCGTGAATTAATCGAAGGCGTCGAATGCGAATCGTTCGACTGATTCGAGAAGAAAATACGGCGGCTGGCGATTGCGGGACGGGGGCGCGGGTGGGCGCGCGCGCGCGTGCGCGTCGAGCGTATATAGCAAGATGGCGTGCGCCGACATGGATCCGTTTATTTAGCGGATCATTAAAGTGATATCGACATTATTGGAGATTTTTTATATTCGACGTATGATACTTTACAGTTTTTAATTGACGTCAAGAATCGCATAAAAAACGTTTTTTTTTATGTATGTTCAGCGATAATTTCGTCAATTGTGGACCGATTTATATTTTTTTTTTGTTCGAAAAAATGTACTTTCTAGATGGTCCCATAGTCAACAAATCAGGATTTGATGATGGGATCCCAGAGAAATCGAAGGACACCCTCAAATATTATAGGCACGTATTGTGTGTTTGAGCTTTTTTTAAAGTTCCGAGCCAAAATGGCAAAAAATTATATGTAGTTTGGTCATGTCCATCCGTCCGTCTGGTATTTTATTCGAAAACTACAAGACGTATATTGACGAAATTTATAGTGTAGATGTCTTGTATAAGCCGCTTCTTAGTTTGGTGGTTAGATAACAAAAGAAATATGTCTGGGGCGGAGGGGGGCACTCCATACATGTAGCAGAAGCTGAAAAAAATTTACCAACGAATGTCAATGTGTGGTACATATTTCGTCATAATCGCTCCAAAAGTAGCAGAAATTGTATCCCTCTTTTTATTTTCTAAACTGTATATCCAAAATATATGAAAAAAATAACAAAGGTAACGCTTAATAAATACTTATAAGGAAAATTATTTTCAATATGATCGGATATAGTATTTTTGAGTTATTGTTGAAAAACGGTGTTTCTCAACACAAGGATTTAAGTGCCATGAAGATACGCTCTTTTGCTTATTCATGCACTTAATTTTACACTAGTTTAATAGTAATAGTTGATATACCTATTTGTTTTTCTAGTTACAGGCAACTAAAGTGCTTATAATTATTCTATGCGGGAAACATGGAAATAGTGTCACAACGTACTTTTTTCATCTGTGGTACATTTCTTAGTAATAATGGCTTCGGAACCCTGTAATGAGCATGGTCCGACTTGCTCTTGGCTAGTTTTTTTTTTAGTTATTCAAGTTTTTGCGTTTGATACGTATTCAATAGTATATCTTTTCGGCAATCAACAGTCTTGTCATGACGCTACATAAAGCTGTAAGAATATATTGTAATAAAGCTATATGAAGCTATAAAATAACATTTCTTTTCAACATCTCAAAAATGTAGAACTATATTTTTAAGTCTTATCATCCACCAAATAGTTCACGCCAGAGTACCTTATTCATAAATACCAATAAAAATTTATTCTCAAACTAAAGCCTCATGGTACGACAGAGAAAGACGGCTCAGTTACATTTCTCTTCTAAGAAAGAGCGTACTTTATTTTTTTCTTCTTACCATAATGACCTCTCATTGTTTTCTCCAAGACAAACAAACACCTGCTCCCGCGTGCTGAGGGCGAGATAATCTAGCGATTCTTCGAAATGTCCGACAATTCGTTGCAGAGGAATGTCTACAATGGCTCATTAAAGCCTTAAGCGTGTCGGCCTCCCCCGAGGCATGGCTACCTTAACTGCTGTGAAATTATATTGATTCAACTAGTTCTTTTACAGCGTCTCTCGGTCGGTCGGCTCGCCGGTATCCGAACGGTGATTGAACTATGAATCATTATTCTGGTTGGGAAATCATTCGGTAATGATTTGTTTTGTTATACAAAAGGAACGCGAAGTGTTAAATAAATAAAATTAAAAATAAAATCACATACATGCTAATAATGTACATTATGAAATAACATATTGCTTTATCAGCTCAATACCAGAACGATATGCGGTCCGCAGTCGGTAATGGTCGCACTGAGACTTGCATTAAAATGTTGATATAAAACGCTTTATAAGAAAACTGCAAATTAGATCAATATATTGAAAACTTTACGCGCGATAAAAATATGCACTGATATCTCCGATGTTGATTTTATGCAAAACAAATGCATAACCGGTCGAGGTATGTAGTGTCGTGCGGCAATTAGTAGTACCGCGCTAATACATTATTGCTATTTAGTGCATAAAACTTTTTTTTTTGTGTTTGAGAAGTAAGTAAATAAGCTAAGTGATCGTACACAAATTATAACTTATGTTGCTATCCCGACGTAATTTTTGTCCCAGTAGAGAGTAATAATTGTACGTTTTCCGATGAATTTTTTTGCAAATATTTTGTTATACACAAATACTGTTTTCCAATAGGATTTTGTAATAAAAAAGCAATTGATCTAATTTTTGACGCAAAAATACTTAACAAAACATAATGAGTTTTAGTGTTGATAATATTTTCCCAAAACTGAAGCAGACACCAACGGAAGAAATGTATTGAATTAATTTAAGCTTTTTTTTTCCAAAATGTTTTAATTTCACGTTGATTAAAAAAAGTATCTCTGAGAACCAAGTAAGTATATTACAAAGCTATGCGAACGTTAAAATTATTTTTTTTCTTCACTTTTTTATGTTATTCGTTTTGTTTTATTTTTATTCGAGTATTTTTCTTTTTTTTTCACATGTACCCAGTTATTTCAAGCTTGAAATAGACATTGTTTCGATTGCAAAAACCAGCAGATCGCCGGTCGCGTCGGTCGATTTTCTGAGCGAGACACCACGGAAAGTTTTCTTCACGATTGCTGGTGTTTTGTGGTCGGCGATGCCGGCTAATGTTTCGAAATTGTTCAGTTATTCTGAGCCGCTGACCAACGAACGAGCACTAGAAAAACTGAGAATTTTTTTGTTTGTATTGTGGCTTTGTATATAAAAAGCGGCTATTATCAAGAATGAGGAAATATGTATCTCAGGTTATGTTTAAGGGTTTTTTGCATATAAATTAGAATTATATTACTTGAGAAGCCGTAGGTCATATTTGGCTCTCCTTCTGTTTTCTAAATATGTATTGTTTTAATATTAATCTTCTATATAGTCTGTTAAACCTACATTCTATTTCAGAGTGCGAGATAAAATAGAAACATTGGTGCATGATATACACAAAAATAACAGTTTACTATACACGAGTTTGAGAAGAAAGGGCATTTTCTATCAATAGGTAAAAAGAATTTGTGTACTTTATTTTTCATTGCGACATTCAACAGTCGTTGGATGCAATTGCGTCAGTTTCAAATGTTCAAAATCTAGCCTTTTTTTAATGTATCACCATTTGGATTCGCCGTAAAATGTTCTAAGGCGATCTTCGCCGACCCCTCCATCACATACATTCGCCCCTTACATACCTACATCTTCCTTCAATCTACTTCCTCTACTGCCACCCAGATGGCGACATCGTCTCGGTATACACTTTCTCGTCTGCCACTACCGCCACTACACCTGCGCACACGCTAAGCGGGAATCTTATCTCCGTTGTGTTGGTTCCATTTTGACATTTATTCTGCCTCACTCGACTTTCACTAACACAAGTAAGTGTGGATCTGGCGCTGATAGCAATGGTTCCAGAAAATCAGAACTGTGACGTCACGCGCTTGGTTTTTTGAAAAGGTTTTATACAAGAGTACTTCACTTCTAAGTTATCCTTTTCATTATTGTTTAGTAAGTTTAGTAACGGATAATATTTATACAATTACATGAATATAAAAAAACTAGTTTCCCTCAAAGTTACAGACTGTGTTTATTGTCCCTCGGCGTTTATGAACCCTAGCTAATTTATGGCTCACCTTCGAAGGCTAGACAACTAGATGTACTAAAATATCGCATAACATAATAAATTAATACTGTGAATTCATAAGGGATATACTGTTACCTGATACGGTTGACATACAAAGGGATGATTCGTGATTCAATCATCCTAGCATTTCGTTCTAAATCGATGATCTTTCATACATTAAAATAAAAAATAACTCCCTTTTCTATATCAGTGTCAAGCGAGAATTCGCTCCCGCTCACAGAACATAATCACTTTCATAATATCTCTTGCGATAAAACTTTTTATTTTGCCTTCCGCGCTGTCGTGCTTGGACGGAATTAGTGTTTGATAGGATTAGGGGTCGGTAGGCATTGCTCGCTGCGGTCGTTACGCAGGAAATAAACAACCACGCGAATATGATAAATCACTCACTTAAATGTCATTTTCAAGGTTCCATCGGAGCACGAGCCGTCGTTGTTGGCGAAATCGCGAAATATTTTTTATTTGGCGTAATAATGATACTGCGGAGTTGACGGTATCCAGGTTATTTCATAATAAATATGTACGTCCTTCGTTTTATGTTACACGTTTAGCCAGTATTTCACTACGTAATTATAATGTTTTTGTCATTTTTTTCCATTGAAAAAAAAAAAATAAAAAAATTTTGATTAGCAGTCAATACGTCATTTATTTTTCTATTTATAACCGTTATTAATTAACATTGCTTCTATTTATAAATACGGGTAACTAAATAATCCGCCTTGATTACGTGAACTTTGGTATGTTTAGCTTTTTAACATGATATATTATACAAAATTTTTGGATCAAATATCAGAGCACGTATACTTATATATTCCAATGAATTAATCTATCTATAACGATAGACATATATAAATTTGGATCTCTCAAATAACAAACATCAATATTTGTAACAATGACAAATGTTTACTTCCCTTGTACTGACATCTCAATGCATCTAAAAATATTAAATTGAATATAGTTGAGCAACAAAAACTACTTTAGGATCTTAATCGGCAATGGATGTTTTGTCGTTTTGTACTATGCTAGGTACCATTAATCACGTTTCTTCTTTTAGTTATGTAAAGTTTTACTTTTTATTTATTACTTTAAAAATGCATTTCTCACCAATTAACAATTCACTTTTCAGAGACCGCTCGTATACGCCGCGCCTCATAACAGCGCGTGCGAGACGAGACAGACGGACCGTTGAAAATTTAGAAAGGACATTCACCTTTCAGCCTCGCTGATAATGGACGACTGTCGCATTACAAGGAGGCTTCTAAGAAGGGGCACGACGCTTAATGCGTTCCAAAGCCGACGGCGGCGAGATCTAGTATTCTAGGCCGTGTCGGAGCACTGAATCGAGTTAGGCCCCTTTTCAGCCAACCGTTTCTCGTTGATTCGCGTTTTCGTGATGATATCAGGTTCTGTAACCACCCCGCCGCCGAGGCACAGCCTTCTATAATCTTTTTACTTCGGATTGAGAGGCTGAGACTTGACGACCGTCGTCATCAGCGAGACGTCCGGGAGTCACGGCTTAGCGTGGTCTTCGAGGCAACGAGCGAGCGGTTTTTAATTCGTCTTAAGACAAAAACTCATTGGTCAATTCGCCTTTGTTCAGTATCGAAGCTCAATACCTCCTGTTTCGAAAGCACCGCTCTTAACCGCTGAGGTGTGACCGCTTGGGTGTTTCGCTCTCTAGCAGTTTCTGTATACGCGTAGTAGGTACAGAGTAGGAATGTGACCAACAAAATCAACTTTTCAATTGAGCGAATATGTAATTTTCGTATCTCAGTTCTCACTGTGAGTCATTCTTATATTAATTTTATATTAGTAGTGGTAACGTAATAATCGTACCTTCGCTAATTTTATTTTACCCAGTACTTGATTTTGTATTTAAACGGACTCCGGATTGAGCGGCGCCTCCTGGCACAGGCTGTCTAGGGCATAGGTATTTTTATACTTAAAAGGACTGTGCCTACAATGTAAGCCGTAACTTAGATTAAGTCAATGGAAAAAAAATTAACCGACTCCGAAGACGGTACGGATGGTAGGTGACATCGCCATATCGTAATTTGTTTCAGATTGAAGAACTTGGAACTTCAGCCCGCCACGCTGACGCTTTGCTGGACGAGGGCTGCTAGCTGCTTCGTAGCCAACGCCATTGCATGATGATGAGGTCCAGCGCTGACAGCTTGATTCGCTCTTCAAGGTTTGAGGGAATATCTCAGCAATGAGGTGGATAAACCCTGACACAGTACTTTGAACAACTTTCGAGATATCTGTATGTTTTCTATTTGAAAGGAACTCTATAAAAACTATGATTTTTAACGAGGGATTAATATTTACATGCTGTGATTTCATTTAGATCGGTTCACTAGTGATATCATTTGAACAAATAATATTCCACTGCAGGTCGAAGAATCCCTCTCAGAAGAACATATCACGAGACAGTTTTTGCGCTGACACAGCGTAGGTCGGTACCCTTATATACCTTTGAATATTCTGATGCATGCGACTTTTGGGTTTCCTTATGATGTATCCCATTATCGATTAAAGTATGTGATAATTGGTAATTTAAACATGATTTAAAAAGGAACACTTAATGGTGCATGCGCAGGTCTGTTGCAAATCTGAACGTTTAATTAATAATAACTATATATGTCAATTTTAGATGTTTTATAATAATAAAAAAAAAAAATCGAAAAACATTAATGTAAATCTGTTTCGATTTGACGTCACGGCGTCAAATTATACTTGCACCTATTAAAAAGATTATGCAAAAACTACTTAACTTTTAATGACATCGCTTCAAATATACTCTGTGAAAGAGGCTTATTTTTCATCTCATCACTAAATTATTTATTATACTATAAAATTACTAAATCGATGAATTTAGTTAATCATTTCTTAGTGGATGATAGTAAGAGTAGAGGATAATAAATAAAATTGCAAGTTTTAACGTTTGCTGGTCGCTCCGGCTCAGCCCCGACGCTCTGTAGAAGCACGCCCGCGGACCAATCACGGTTTTTGTCGTTGCAATCGTATCGAATGCAGTCCATGCACTATCGATTCAACGATATCGATTTATTTTTCCATCGCTTCTGCGCCGTATCGCTGTCAAGAATCGAATAGTTTTTATTGTGATGTAGTATCGAAATCGAATATGCTTTTTTTTTAATAACTAACACGTAACGAATCATTCATTGCTTTGATCCATAATCGATTGCCACAGATCGATTTGTTCGTCGATCGTACTTACATCATTATCGGCATCGTTAACGGTGAGCCGCAGTCATGTTGAAGTAATTTACTCGATTCGATTCGATCCCATTTTTCTAAATATATATTTGGATATAACATTAGAAATAGTTATACTCTTAATCGATTTTGACTACTTATACTTTTTTGTGTATGTGATTATATGAATATTATCTAATGACTTGATACTTGAGTTACAATTTATAAATAGTTTATTGACATCAAATTCATAAGTGAGCGAATTTGTATGAATTGTAGGAAGTCGCATGTTCTAGTCGATTTTCGATATTTAACTCTTACATATTGCATATGTTGTTCGATTTATTGTTATTTCGATTCGATTCGATTTATTTACATTAAAAATCGATTGAAGTCAGAACCATGAGGAAGTTACGATAATTGATAAAATACACGGTCAAGCGCAGGTCGAACTTCGGTCAACCCCACTCTCCATCCTGATCAAGCATTGTATCGATTATTCTCAGTAGTTGCGGTCACCGGTAAAGATAACCTTTATCGAGATCATGATCACTATCAAAATCTCGCTCCTGAAGTCGATTCTGCAAACTTAGAGCGAGTCACGATATCAAAATTACATCAGGGTGAGAAGGGACACCGGCGCGCGCCCCCAGTTGACGTAATTTTTACGTCGGTACGACACCCATTGAATCGTTTTAAGTTCAAAGAATTGGTCTGCAGGGCCCGTCACCGATCTCGAGCTTGTGTTCCGATTCCCAATTCCAATGATAGTCTCTCTTCCTACCCCCCCCCCTTCCTCTCCTCTTCCTTCTCCCTTTCATTTTTCGGGATAAAAAATATCTGGTGACCTAGGATATAGATTATCGCTATAACCAGTTTCATTAAAATGTGCTACGTCATATGTGCACAGAGAGAAAATACTCTATAGATTTATTATATGCAAAGATTTATATTTAATGTTTCTTGTTTATCTGTGGGATTAACTTTAATTTCGTTTATGAAATCACGAATATGAAATATTTTTTTATAAAGTACTTGTTTTGAATGTCAAATAAATTTTCTAACAAATTTTCACCATTAACTCGATACAACCCTGCCGCGCAAGCGCAAAATCTTGTATTTAAATCTCGATAAAACTACTTACGCTTGATTGCGTGAGACGAGTAATATATATTTTTTTAGATTTCTTTACAGCAAACACTTATGTTACCGTTTCGGATGTTTATCGAAAATAAGTTAGCCACTTAGCGGCACTTACAAACACTTAACGATCGCTTACGTCGAGTGTTAAACGTAAATGTCTTGTAGCTACGACAAACGTCGGAATGAGGTGTGAAAGTTGTAACTGTTTATTCGCTTACCAATTAAGTTTAAAATCAGAATTAAATTAAGTTAAATATGGAAGGAAATTGAAAAAAAAGAAAATTTTTAAAACTATAACACTGTAATGAGGAACCCACGAAAAAAAATTGATTCAGTTTTATCAGTTGACAGTTTTGTGACTTACTCATCCCACGCCTGAGGCGGACTATATTATTGGTTTTTTATTCAAATCGAATTATTTATCTTATCTAATCGTTTCTTTTTTGACAGCATTATATTTTACAAATATTTTCTTATGATAGGTAGATGCACGCATTAAGTATTGTATGAGCAATTTTAAGTTTGATGATTGTAAATTCTATATCTCGATTAAACGTTTCGGTGTAACGGCGTTAATACGAGCTCAGAAAATAAACAAATTCGTGTAACTGATATAGTGATTTTCATCAAACGTTACTTACGATGCTTGTATAAATTGAAATTAAACTGTATTCAAATCACCGAAAGTATTATACTTGAAACAACAATGCTATGAATAAATAAATCCCAATTTATTAATGCGTAAAGGAACAATGCCCTATAATGATTGATCGGTTTTTGTCTTGTATAAGAATGGAACGGAATCTATTTAAATATAATTTATGGATATTTAAAAACACACGAGAGTATTAGTTAAATATAAGACGGTATATGCTCATACACATATGTCAGATTTAAGAGAGTAATCGAATTGGAAAGCGTTCGCACGCAAAGAAAGGTACTTGTAAAAATATTCCGAAAGAAATATACATCTTCATATGAGACATAAAGAATGGGGTACGAACTAATGATCGACCGAACGTTTTGCCGTCAGCATATAAATCCTCAAATAAACAGAATGGTGCGTGTAATAAAATGTATTTATATGGAAATTCATGTAAATGAGAAGCATTTCCATTAAAAACACTCAAATAATATGTCACTTTCGTTACTTTCCTGTGAACGTAAATAAAAACCTAATTCACACTTAAAAAAAACACGTAATTTACAAAACGAGACACTCACTTAGCGGTCTCTTAAAGTTTTATGGCGGGTTCTGAAATGGATTGTAAATATCCGACACTCTCACTTCATAACGGGCAGCGCTCGCGATAGAAGACCCGTGATATTGTGACGTCGCGAAATGTCAACATTTAAAAGTCCGATAAATTGCTGTGTTATTGTAATTTAGTATATTTATTAAGTATCGATATTAAGTTAGCGGATTCTATACATGAAGTTTCTTCAGTCCACATAATACAGCTAAAATTTAGATAAATATATTCTTTTTTTTTAATTCAATATACCAATACGAGCGGCGACCGTTGGGCGGTTAGCGCGGTTGGTTCCGTATCTGTGGGTATCGTGCTGAGGCCCTGATCGTCGAGTTTTTTTATTAAAGTCAAACTAAAACCACTTGTTCGTCTTTAAGTGAACACGTTAAGCCGTCGTTCCGGAATGTCTCTATCGTGTTAGCGACTAAGGGTCGTCTTAATAAACGTCACTCAAATGACGAGCCATCTCAAGATAAAACGTGGGAGCGAGACAGAGTATTATTTGCCATAGGGAAACCCTACAATTGTCTCGCTCTTTCCACACTCGAGATGGTACGCCGCACTTAAGTGTGCTTTATTGATACGACCTAAGGTCGTTAAGAGCTCTCGGCCCATTCTGAGCCAGAACGTATTATTTAGGCTCCGAGTTGAATGACCTGAAATGATAAGGTGGATATGCCTCTGCGACCCGGTGTCGAAAAATGACACAACAACCTGACATGTAAGAGACGGTCGACCCTGCGGGTCACCCAGGAAGCAGTCAATCTTCAAGAACTATTTACATATCCATCTTCGAGCTCGAAGCTAAGAAGAGTGAATTGTCGTGAACCCGGTCTCAGTCAATAGTTTAAAATGAAAGTGTTATTTGGAGAAAGTGCTTTTTTTAAAACAGTTCCTCCAATTATATCTCTCGGTTAAATTGACCGATTTTCATGGGTTTTACGACATTCAACGGTGAGTGCTCATGAACAATTATGTTATTAAAAATAATACCTATATGAACGGATGGAAGGGCAAATAGCCAAAACGGAATATATACACTATGTATGTGGCGGGTTATGGTTTGGTTGAGTTAGTAAAAGTATTTTAGCGTCAGCACCCCAATCGAAGGGAATGATTGAACGAAACGAAGATTTTTTTTTCATCATCTAAAATCTTACAAAATTACAAGAGGATAAAGAAATTGCCTTTGGATCGATTTTCCCTTGAAAGCCTATACAAAAAACATGTAGCAGCTTTAAGGTCATTCGTTCTACCTACTCGACTCATGCTAGCCATAACGAAGGTTAAACCCTAGATTAGATTTACGCCTGGGTCAGTGAATGCCCCCTATTAAGACCGGGTAAGTGCGATAGGGAAGTTTATTAATTTGGGGATTTGCTATATGAAAAACTTTACTAAATATTTGTTAGACTCTATGTTTGGGAATCGCTAAACCGTTGCTATGCTTATTTCCAGAATTAGTTAGTACAATGGAATAAATAAACATTTATGAAAGGTAACAATTTATTATTACATAAAGTGGTAAGATTATCCTACACGAGATATGTTATTCAAATAAATTCTTATTTACTAATTTGTTTTATCTTAGGATGTATGGACTATATGCTTGTGGAAAATGAAAGAATATATCACTTTAAACCATTAAAAGTCGAATATTCGTATCTAAATTTCTTCCTTTGTCCTTGCACGAATACGAATAGGTTTTTACGCATTTGGATGGATGTGAATTCTCTATGGAACCTTAAGAGCTCTATATCGATAGGGCCGAAGGGTGTCGGCGGTCGGCCGGCTCGTTTGTCCGTCTGTCCGTCACGACCTTAGCGCTTCCTGTCTGTATGCAAATGGGTCGACTTGCACGCGACCGCACGGCTTGCTACTGTGTTGCCACTTCGCACTCTTTATTGGACGAAAAGGTAGAAACACCAATATTTGTATATTAGAATGAGCTTTTTGTATAAACATATATATGGAAAGTATTCAAAAAAGGAAAAAAATATTAACGGAAATCATGATGGACGATAAGAATTTCCTTGGACCAGTATTTACTTTTGTTTTAAAAGCTGTCGCTCTTTTAAAATCTCATTTAAGATTGGTTAATGAGCTTTCGATTCTTCCATGAGATCGGATAGATCATGATTCGAAATTAAATATGTTGTACAAAGAAAAATGAACTCGCGCATCGCGTGATTTAGCTTGTGCGGTAAGCGATTTATAGATTAATCGCTCTTGCGCAGATCTGGCTACGTGGTGTTCTCATGTATCGTAGCACTGATTTTACTTTTCGCTACGATTGTACTGTAATATGTTTCATCTGAAGCGACCACAATAGGTACTGTACCAAAATCAAGCTCCACAGTAGAATATTGGTACATTTATATTTAGCACGTGCTACAATAATAATAGTCCTTTTCACATAGACAGAGGATAGTGAGAGTAGTACATATTATGAATTGTATATACACGTCATCATATAAAATTTCTATCAAACGAAATTTGTGACATAAGTTTTAAATTAAAAATTGATGAATAATTACACAATATTTACAAAAAAATAATGTGATTATAAAAAAAGAAAACTATAAGTTCTTGTATCCGGTTAGATTACTAGTTTGATGTTAATAGCTCAATGCATGTTGAGGATTTCAGGTACTCTATGAAAATGCTGATCAACCTTCAGCTTTAATTACGATGTCTTTCTTCGCCGTTGAGGCAAATCGTAATCAGTGTTTTAATCGAATACTAGTTAGAAAATAAAAAAAACCACACAGCGGTGTACGGACTATTAGGTTGTCGTTTGTCATAATTACTGTAGATAATATGCAAATATGAAATAGCGACTTGAGAAAAAAAAGATGTAGCCTTCGCGGATAGCCTGGCAGACGTGAAACATTAAACTATTCAATATAGATTATATGCAAAAAATATTTTTTTTTTCAATCAAAATAAACTTTGAGTTATAAATGGAAAATAAGTAAGGGATAAAACATTTTTTTTTCAAATTATTTTATAGAAAACTATTAAAATCTATGAATATCAGCCATTCTGACCCACCACGCTGGCGTGCGCCTACAGATGTTTCGCATCAAAAAAATCAAATTCAAGTAAACAGTAAGTACTTGCAAGCAGTTACACCTTGCGGTTAAGAGCGTCGCATTGGAACGAGGAGTACCGGATTTTATCCTGAAAGCGGAAGGATTGACCGACGAGTTTTAAACTTAGATCAAATTGAACCCTTCGCTCCCTGCCTCGGATTGCTGGTTAAAGCCTTCGGTCGTTCCGTTTTAGGTTTAAACCCTTCAAATTAAAAAGAATGCAGGAGGGCACGCTTCGGAAGTGGGGTGATGGAACTTGAAGTAACAACACGATCACTCCATCTAATGAGTAAAACGCGTACAAACAAACGTCCAGGTTCGATTCTCGTTTAGCTAAAATGGTTGTAAATTATCATTTTTCCTGGAACTAATTACTTTGTCTATATCACGACGTTAGCTTTAACTTGCGTTACGATAATGCTGAAAGCATAGTAAAACTTACAGTGTTTTCAGAATTTACATTTTTCGTTGGAAGGAATAGTCGCTTTCACAAGTAGAGTAGATCGGCTGGACACGCCACTGAAATTGATTCTTTGAGTTCGATCTAGATTTCAAATCTCGTTCTCACTTCGTTCTTGGCTTGTGATGCGCCAATTAAAAAATACTCAAAAAGCATTTCAAAAGGTGTTGAAAACTGCGTAAAACCAATTCTTGTAGATAAGTCAACACGATAACGTAAAAATCATTATATATACTAAATATAACATGCCTTTAACCCTTCTTACATTTCTACACTATTAATAAATATTAATTTAAATCAGTAGCTATTGCGCACTCCATTAAAACTGTCGTATCAGGTCAAACAATAAATTTACGGCTAGGCCGAACAATGTAGGTTATATAAAATGTTCTAGGCATTAACCGCGGCGACAGCCGTCTCGAACCGTTAAGGCTTTCATGAGGTGATGTAGCGCGATTTTCTGCAGTGTGTTGTCGACCTAATTTCTGCTCGGCGCCAATAGCTTCTCGACCGGCAAAGAATATGACACATCGAATAGCTTATTTATCTTTGTTTTGTGGACTAGTTTCATTTATTACTTTTATAAGCAATTAATATTTTATATAATCAACATCGTTATTATTCACTAGCCGTGGCCGCGACTTCCGACGAGTGGAGTTTAAAAAGGTTTTTAAGTAATCAAGAGATTATCCTTGAACCGATTTTGATGAAATAAAGCTCACTCACACGTCGCCCCGTGCTACGTCCAACTTATTGGTAAAAACCTCAAGAATATTCAACTAGCAATTTTTGAGATCAGGATGTTCAAACAGACAGATAGATAAAGTTTTTAAAAATAGTCTTAATGTATTTCCGTTTCACGCCTTGTATCATCCGCTATCAGTTTTAGACAGATATTTTCAATTTGTTCAGACGGGCGTGTAGTTTTATTAAAGATTATTAAATTTACAATATTAGCTTAATACGATTCTCGTGTTGCTGTATGAACCTGATTGAGTCTCAACGTATGTAATTGCCATAAATATTTAACGATTTTTCAACATGTTTCACTGGTTGTACAGGGACAGAGTTTAGGGTATGTAAATTAAAAAAATGCTGAACTAAAGTAATTTTGGAAACTTTCTTTGAAAGTAAGGGATTTTCAAATCTTAATATTGATGATATTTTCATTTTAAGGGTTTGGTTTAAAAGAAAAAACAAAACAATTAAGAATTTGCTGTAAAATGGAATTAAAAAATAATGTTTGCAATAAAAGTCCAATTTATACTTTCTTGTTGGGTACTGCATTGCACTCCTTTTTAAATTAGTTTGTTTTGTTTAATTCGGTGTCATTGAGGATTTGTAAAAATACCAAAAATGTAGTAGTTTGTGTGTTTTTTTTTTGCGTGAATTTAGTATTGTCAATAGATTTAATAATTTTTATTCTGTACCTTATTATACCATCGAATGACTAGTCACGTGTAACAATGAAAAACAAATGTAATGTCTGAACAAAACAATGGTCAATGACTTGATTACCCACTAAAAAGTTCTCTATATTTTATCATCATGTGAGAAGCGTTAAATATTAATAATTCTGTGGTCGGAAAATAAGCATTTTTCATATTAAAAAATGCACTTGATTCTCTTACTATAAGAAATCCTCCTTTGTTCTATTTTTCTCATTACCAATTTTGTCTGAACGAATTTTCAGAAAACGTTAATACAGTATTCACGGCCGCCCAAATTATAAAAAAAATAGTCGAAGCTAGGCGCTGACCGCGCCTATTCGCCGCCGTTTTACATTTTTCTCGATAAAAGAGTTCAACGCACCAACTTAAAGCTCTGGCCGTTTTTCTTATCGGATTCGAATGACGTTATCGTATTCGGACTTTAATCAAAGCTCAATGGCTTCTAAAATTAGAATTAATTTCTAAGTTTTCGGTACGTCTAAGTAGGCATTTATTTAACAATTATTTTGTTAGTCTGTACAAAATTAATTATCCCTTGTCGCATTGCTTCGGAAAGATTTGCAGCCGCATGATGAATTTTCATATATATATATATATATATATATATATTTAAATTTGTAACGTTCAACTTCCATTCACCAACCGATCGACCGTCAAAGGGCGGACGACCCTACCCTTTAAAAATAAAAGCAAAATTAACCGAACCGACCTGTTCTTCCCGTGGCCGATCTTGTACAGCTCGACGTGCTTGAACTGGGCGTAGGTGGCCATGGCGAGAGATTCGTTTCTGTTCTTCAGGAGCGAGTTTTCAGCGAACGCGGGCACTGTCACCGTACGCTGCGGGAGCTGGGACGAACTGGGGGACGTTAGTCACGCGCGTCGGCTGTCAGCTGACTGAACGCGAGCGCGCTCCGCCGCCGCCTTTTGTCCGTCGTCCCTCCATAGCTCCGGTGCTGCTAGACTCCGGACAAACTGAATACCCACGGAGAGACGTTTTCACCCGCTTTTTACATTCGGATTACTCGAAAACGGGGTAATCTTATGGTATAAATGATTTTATTTTATTACTGTTTATTTATTTATTTTTTTAAACAGAACTTGATCAATAATAGTGAAAACTGATATATCCAGACAATGCAAGAATTAAAGGGTTCTTTCAGGTTATGCATTTGCCTTATGAATATTATTCCTTATTAATTTACTCTCTAAAATCGGTAAAACATTTAATTTCATGAATTTGTTATTTCATAAACGATGTCTACTCCTTTTCATAAATGTGCCACAAAATGTGCAAAACTAAAAAGCATAATTTTCTTTTCATAGTTTGTATTTCGTGGTTATCCAATTTCATTAGATATCTTGGGAAATGGTTCTGTAATATAATTACTTTTCTTTTCTTTCTATCCTGCTACGGGGAATCTGGGATATGATTTTTTTTTATTTTTGTCAGTTTAATTATATAAAATGGATTCGTAAGCCAACATTACTACTCTGAAAATATAGAAATAACCATAGATAATAAGCGCGATATCGACTCCGAAATCACCCGCTTTTTGGGAAAGCACCCCTCTGTTGCCAGTACCGCTCCGTTTCCATTTTCCTCTCCCTCCCGCCCCGCCCCCCGCCCCGTGTTCACACACTTCCCCGTTCGACCCCGGTGAGCGGGGCTCGCGCGTGCGCCCCCAGCTCGTTTTCGTCTCTTTTGCGCACATCCGACCGTATTTCTCTATAAGCCTACGTACGTTGGCACTGTGACGTCAATTCGAAAATCTTTATCGGAAATGGAGAAAATGAGAAATTCTGTCCCTAAACGTTCTCTTGTTATTTATTACGAAGTTGTTAAACAGATTTTTTGTACATGTATATATGATTTATACAATATACTAAATATAAGTTAATGTTTTTTTAATAAAATAAAAAGACGCATATTTGTTATAAAATTCTACCCACCTACATGACAAACTTTTCTTTGAAAGTCGATGTGTGTTGAATAAAAATAAAATAAATGTGAACTCATGCTTATTTACCAGAAGGGTACGCAGAGACTATAGATTTACAGATGCGTATCTCTCTTGTTTTGCTGACACGCATTAATCTTTTTATGCAAGCTCGTCGATTTCGGTTGATTAAAATTTCACCCTTTTTAAATATGCCACGAATTTGATCTGCATAGGATTTTCTAGGGCGACCTTTGCCGATCTTTTCAACACCCACATTCTCGCTATAATTTTGTTTTGTCAGTCTATTTTCATTATCCTCTTCAGATGGTCAAATCACCGCAACATACCTTTTTCTACTTTAGTCACTAAATATTCCTTCAAAACACACCGCTCTCTCAAATCGCTGTTTTTTACATCTACCTTTCAGAGGCATTCCACACATAAATATAACGCAGAGATCACATCTCCACTCCATTGATTCCACCTTATATTCTCTTCTGCCGTAACTAAATTTCACTGCCATACATAAGCGTAGGGATCGGGACCTCATTAAAGATAGCCAAATGCGCTTGTCGTGAAACAATTTTACTACTCATAATAGCAAGCAAGGCCCCGTTCACTTCTATTTCCCACATTCACTCTTTTTTTAATATCCCTATATCACATTCTGTCGCACTTTCGTCTCTTTCAAACCTCATCATCACCTTAGTTTTGCTGATATTCACTCCCATACCTCTTTATTTAACATACACATCAATTATATTCACCATCTTTTGCAATTTGCAAACCGATGGCCCAAAGGTTACTTGGTCGTCGGCGTACAGAAAGCATTTGAAAGACGGTTCATGCATTCTCAGGCCGTGCTCACACTCTTTGAAATCATGCAGGCTACACCTTACCGGGTGAACCTACACAACCCTGTCTGACATCCCTACGGATGTCAAACCAAGTGTACTGTAGCTTCTGTGGCACTGTAGCTTCTGCATAGAAATTGAGATGCCTTTATCAATTCGCTACTCACACCAGGGTTCTTCATAGATCATTTCTTTTCACTCTATCATTATCTTTGATGATAGAATGAAAATAAGTGTGCCGAAAGATGTACGAAAATACAAATAGACCGTATAGCCCTTGGCCAAAAATTTTCCGTAATGCTTAACAGAGAAAAAACTTGGTCCGTACACCTCATCACTTTTTGAAATCCCGCTTGTACATCCCAAATCTTATTTAGAGTATCATTCACAACCCATTTAAGAATGATTTTCGCGTACAGCCTGCCAACGACGCTGAGGAGGCTTATAGGGCGGTAATTTGTGCAAACCTGCCGTGAGCCTTTCCCTTTGTAGAGGGGTGGAATGAGGGCTTTGCAACAGACATTAGACACCCTAAGGCTTTTCTAGCACTTATTAATGTAATGTATTGAGCTTGTTCGAATGCTGATATTGTTTTTGGAAACGGGAAAGTAAATCTGGGGAATTGTATCAATACCAAATTACAAATAAGTATAATAGTTAACTTAAATTAAAAAATATATTTAATTATCTATTAATTAATTCATCTCTCAAACAGTGATGATGGCGCTATTTTTTATTTAATTTTATATATTTGTTGATGGATATTCTTTGTATGAGCTTGCCTTTTAAAATAATGTTCAGTTTTGAAAAGAATAGATTGCTAGTTTTAAAAAAATAATTCTTAGACAATTGAAACCTGTGGCACTCTGCATAGCTCTGTATAAATGTTTTAAAAAATTGGATAAACATTTGGACACTGAAGGTGCACCGGATCTTTTGTCGTAAAAAACATGAAATAAATGATACGATTAGCATGAAATTGATGAAAATCTCGTTAAAAAACGATAATATTCTCAATTTCCAAAAGTTTATTTACAACAAAACTTGCGTAAATAATAATAAAAATTTAGGCAAACAAAAAATGCAGAGAATGATGTCTGTTCACACAACTATCTTAAGCCGACTTCAAGTTGACGATACTAATATTACGCAAGTGTCTTTTGTGTGTAAACCATTGTCATCGTCGTGTCAGGTGTTAGATTTTAAAACTACTTTAATATTGAGACACACTGTCTACAATTTTCTTATTTTATATTGAGGGCTTAGAATTTCCGCCCTTTTTTTTACAATTGCATCATAATATAACTTTGATATAAATATTTGAATCATGAAGAACATTTTTTTGTATTTTAAAAACTGTGTGGGCTGGTATGGAAATTCTTAAAGAAGGTAAGAAGAAAAAAGGTCATATTGATGGAATACATAAAAAATATGTGAGTATCACTAGTGTGTTCCAAATGTCTATACATTTTTTATCACCACATAAAATACTAAGCGCCCAGCTTCGAGACGTGACGTCATTACGTATCACGTCACCGGAGCGAGTGTGAATCGCACTTGACCGTATTACGTATGTAGCACCAACTACACGCTACCTCAGCCAGGATCCGGCTTCCTTTGGTCCCTCGTGAAAGCATCTGTCGTCGCGGCCGACGACGGGCGTGCGCATGCGTTTTAAAAATGTCAACACGTATGAGGGGAGATTATTTTTAGGTACCAAAATATCGTTTATCACTCTCCGTTTTAATGTACCGTGCTCTGTACACTTGATTGAGGTATCCATGTAAAACAAGAAAAATTTGCATCTTTTATAAATTTTGTATATTTTTTTAAGAATAATAGTTCTTAAGTATATATAAATTGAATATTTTGTTACAGGAAGAGTCATATTTTATTAAAATTATGTATGTCTTTCAATAACAATAGCCACTTAGGACACATGACTTTTTTTTTTGCATAATTTGAATACCTTTTTGGAGAAAAATTTCTGTATCGTCTAAAATTATTGACATATATTGAATATAAATAAACACGTATTCAAAATTTTGAATGGATTATTATAAATCGTATTGAATAGAAAATTGGTCACATATAGAATTTCTTTCAAAGTTGAAGAATTTCTTGTAATTCTTGATTTTTGACTTTGTGTTGGCATTAAAGGAGTTAGATTTCATTAAAAAAAACGAAAATTTGTAAATTTTACGAGCAGTGTAAATTAAATATTTTATCTGGCGTTGTAGCAAATATTAAGCACCATTAATAAATCCATAACTCATATTAGATTCAATAGTATAGATTGAGATCGGGACCATGATTGAAAGAAAAATCTCCTGAAATAAAAAATAAAGAAATTTAATTTATATCCATCTGGGCGGAGCTATGTTTACAGCACACTTATTGAAGACGGACTATGTTTCACATTACGGCCATTACGGTCAAAGTATTGAATTGTTCCTTAGCAAAAATAGCAAGTTGGTCTAAAGAAGTTTCACTTCCATAAAATTTAATTAATGGAAATTAGAATTCAATGTCATATAAAAAAATAAGTGCACTTATCATTTATTTTTGTAATAATGATTTTTGAAAACGAAAAATAAACAAACCTAAGGATAGATTAAAAATAATCAAGAAGAATAATTAAAAACGCTTTTAAAAACCTATTACATTAATTTTTAGACCAACTTCGAAAACAAAGAATTAGTTTTTTTGGAATCGGTTCCAGCTAAAGCAAGGCATAATAACATATAATATGTAAACATAAACATGAACCTTTAAATATTGTGTAAAAAGAGATCTTCTTTTTAAAAGAGACACAGCTGTGTCTGATTTATCTTTAGCTGGAATCTACTTCAAAAACAACTAATCAGTTGTTTTCAAGTCTGTTTAAAAAATTACTTAAATAGGTTATTGAAGGCTGTTTTTTTATTGAAAAAAAATATTTTATTTCTCATTTTATAGTTATCGAGTGATTATAACTTCATAATTCATTTAGTTATCGTTCGTGTGAATTAAGCAATGGTTAATTAAATCGGCCAAGTATCACCTTTATTTTTGTGAGGAACAAGTGGAAAATCAGTTCCGATCACGAATTTACTTGTTCATTATAATGTAAAGGTTCTATAATTCGTACAGATGACATTTTCATTCGCTTCTACATTAAATTAATTCACTGTTTCTAATGTTATTGCTAAGAGCTCTCAACGTGTTTCTACTACGATTGTCACGTTGGAATTGTATAAATTAATGAAAATATGTAGCTAGATTAATAAGTAATTAATTTTAATTCGGTATATATTAGATTTTACTAAAAGCCATTAAAGAGTAGTTTCTGACAACAAATCGCAGTATTATGACTACTATTACTTAACTTCTGACCGTTAAGGTGCGTTATGGCTTGTATGATCAGCTCATCAGCATGATACGATGAATACTATATGCAAAAACTTGAACAACTAAAAAAGGTCTTAAACCCACTATACGTACCTACATTATTCGAGGATTTCCCTCGATACTGCTAGGATCACACAATCAGATCCTGACTTGGTGACTATGGGACTATCTCGGGAGTATATCCTTTCAAACAAAAAAAAAATTCGAAATCGGTCTACAATTGACGAAATTATCGCTGAACATATTTAAGAAGAATTAAAAAAATACATACAGACGAACACAGAACCTTCTTCTTTTTCGAAGTGGATTAAAGAAGGGTTCGATAACTTACAAATTGACTCAATTAGTAGAATTTTTTAAAAGTGACTGTGACAAATTACTTGTAGTATAAACTCAAAGTGTTTTTTTTATTTCTTCAGATATTTCAATTTTTATGAACTAATTATGGCTTTCGGAAGGTGAAAAATTATTTTTTTGCATGATTCATTAAACCACTCGGTAAAACTCAGTAGAGTACAACGAAAGAAACTTTGCCGCTCTGAATTGGCTACGAATGGTGTACTGCGCAGGTATTACGCTCCCCGACCCTTCCTTCTTCTCCGCCGCGTTCCTATTTCACGCCATTGCGACGCTTTCGTGACGAACTTCATGGCGGCAAAATTTTGTGCATTGTACTGTATGTGTATGTGTATGCGCTGCTTGTGTCCTTAAGTATTATCATGCATGTGTTCTACGATTTTCTAAGTTCTGCAAAATTTCCAATTTTCGACGAACTTCTAAATTTTGTAAAATACAAAAAATATCTATCGTATAAGCAATACGAGTCTAAAGAGGAAAAGGGAAATTCAAAGATTGTTGACAAGAACAAATGAATATGCTTGGGTTTGGAGGTAGAAGTGAGTTCTGATATGTAGTTTGATCAAGAAAACCATATAGACGATGATAACGGAGAAAATGCTAAAGTTTTGGAACATTTTAAGGTTACAATCTCGCTAATACATAGTCGTTTGCACAAAATATCTTTGGATGACGTTTTCGGCTTCGTTTATAAGATCTTTGTCGCCTGCTGTAGTTTAAAAACCATTAGAAATTGACAAGTAGAGCGCCATCTACATTACTTCGAAGGAAACTTCACAACGACGACTTAATACTACTTGGATATTAGGCACGTGTCGCAGCCGTCACGCTCGGTGCGCGGGAAAAGTTTGGGCTGTAGTGTGTGATTATGCCTCTTTTAGTTTTTATTTTTCTATTTTCGCATTTAATTTCCTCAACAATGACGGCGTCACAGAATAATACAACGACAGATGCGTAGACATTATCTGCTGCATTTTTTTTCGCTCATTATACCGACTTTCTCCTTCCTCCGCTGAATACAGACGTACAAGCATCACAGAGCCTGCCACCATGTGTTTTTGCTAATCTTATTTTTGTCATCTCTTGCCATTTTCACCCGGTTACTACTTCAAATATTCTGTTGTAGGTCTTAAGAGCGTAAGGTCTTTTGAGGACAAGACACGATACATCGTCGAAGTGATATCGATGCATGAATTTTTTGTTCCTTTTTCGCTCCATAACAAACTTACTCGACTTACTGGTGTTTGAGTTTGTTTAGATAATTGTTAGTATATGTCGACCTTTACATTCATGTGGAGAAACTTTTGAAATTAATTTTCAATATTTAGAATTTCTTTTTGTAATTCTATTTGAAACCTGCTTTAATTTTTAATTTGATTGCATATTTGGTAAGACTGGAGCAGCTGGATTTTAATTAGACTAATTATTTTTTCGTACAATACATGCATTGGATACATTAAAATCTCAATTTCTTCTAAACTTAGTTCCTAGAAGTACTGAACTAGGACCGTTTGTAAATCGGTTCTAATTTTTTGACGTGACAACGTCTTATAAATTGGTTTGCCGGGTGACACTTCAAGAAACTGCGTTACGCTCCGCTCACGTTATGCGCTCACAATGAGAGCGAGTGAGAGGCACGCGTCCCTTCCACTCGGGCATGGTTAGCCCGCCTAAGAGCGAGAGAGACAGACATAAAAAGTGAAAGGCACGCGTCCCTTCCACTCAGATAGGAACAAGTTAAGTTGTAGTAAACGCTGTTTCATTGTACGCAAATTTATTGCAAGTTATTGTATGTATATTTGTATATAAATACGTATGTATGTGTAAAGGTAAAAATAAAATTTTGTTAATATGAAATTCAGTGCGAGATTCTTTGTATAAATTAATGTTTTAAATATAATTCTTTGTATAAATAAATGTTTTAAATTGTTACTATTATTTCATCCTTCTTCCTACTATACGAATGAATATTCACATTAAAATGATTTTACCACTCAAAGTCGTTGTCACGTAAAACTTTCGCCCGTATACCGACTTTACAGGCAACCAATTTTTTTTTTATATCCACGGCACATCTCCAGAGCATCATACCGTATGACATTGGTCTATAGAAACAGGAAAATAAATTAATCCGGTAGTTTCTACATTAAGCCTCTTCGCCAACTTGCTTATAAGACGTAATCCCATTGTAGTCTGTTATCTGGAGTAGGTGATGCTAAATATACAGAAAAATTAAAAAAAAAACAGATCCTGGTTTCACATTAAAATAGTTCGAATTCTATATTTTAGCTCAGGAAGCGTGAATTTTATAATTTTCGTTTTGGTCGACCGATAAGTCTTTAAATTGAGTTAAACTAAACCTATTGCCCCGCGCTTCGCGGACTATGTAAAACCTTCGTTTCCTCAATTACGACTACGTAAAACCTTCGGACAATGATTGGCAACGCCCCCGGACTCGCACTGGGCTAAACAAAAAGCTAGTGAGAGGGTATGTCCGAGTGGGGTGATTCAATTCTGAAACGTACATATAAGTAATTTTAACTACAGATGCTATATTATTCCACTTATAATAGCAATTCCGCCAATAATAATTCCGGTTGATGCGGAACTCGATAGATTTAACCGTTACGCCTGCGGATTTCCGATGCCAACCATTTTATCGCGATAGCTCTTAGGGTTAAAGCTGTTTATGTGTTTCGGTCGGTGTGAATGCAATGTTAACCATTTATCACGAGGCGGAGGTGCAATTTCACGCCGTTGAGCTTTCGCGTAGCCTAATTGCACTGGAATAACAATGGCATTTATAAAATAGTCAATTTCCATTTAAGACAGCCACACCCTCGTAACTTTTACGTTTTGTTGTTATTCAAACTGTATAAATATATCATAATATCTAATATCTTTAAAACGACCGATTCTTGTATATATAATCAGAATCTCGGAACCGGCTCCAACAATTTCTATGAAATTTAGTATGTAGGGGTCTTGGGAGCGATAAATCGATCTAGCTAGGTTCCATTTTTAGAAAACTGTGTTTTATTCCATTTTTCAGGCAATTAATAAGAATTAGAATATTAAGGTAAATTTAGCCACTATTGACAAGATTATAATAGCACAGTTGAGAAATCGGGCGGTTCGAAATCCAGAAGACCCCCGGTTTTATTCAACATGATTAATTTTTCAAGTTTTTTAAATTTTTTCTTTGAAGTTTCTTCTTTTGTGTGAAAACGTCAAAGTTCTTATTTTGTGAGAAAAAGTTTCTTTTTTTATGAGTAAAGTTTATCTTTCTGTGAGAAAAACTATTACTGGGAGCAACTAACTGTTGTATCGACACAGCAACACTAAAGCTACTAGACAATAGATGGCGTTGTTAAGCAATACTAAGGAAAGGAGTGTTTGGTTTGAGGTTATACCAAGATAATAAATTGTTTACTTATGTTATTTATAAATTATGTACCTTTTCAATTCACGTGTTTACTTAATAAAAGCCTGAAAGATCTTTGAAAAAAAAACTCGGTAAGATCGAAAAATATTATTCATGTTTCATCAGTATATAATTCATATCTATATATATTTTCCAAAAACATGATTTACCAAAAAAAAAATACCGAACAAAGCTCGGTCATCCAGGTACTCATAATCTAAAGTTTCAAAATATTATAGTTTAATAATGAATTCAAAATAAATATTTCGATTCCAACACTGAATAAATTTGGGCAGGAAAAAAAAATAATTAACGAAATATTTATTTTTGGACCGTGAAAGCGTCTAAGTTTTGAATTCCATTCTTTTAAAAATAGCAATTTTTTGCCTTGTTGACGTACCTTATGTCCTAAGCAAAGTAAAATTGTGTACCTAATTGTTTATATATATTCACATAACCCAAATTGAAAGATTGCATAAAAGTGGAATCCGGTCGCATCAAAATTTTCAGATTCTACCTAAACTTTTGTTCTTACGAGAGATGCAAAGGGATTTAAAAAAAATTTGCAGTAAAAGTTTTATTAACTTCATACGATTTACTTGAAACATGTTTTTTTTTTTCAGAAACTTTATTTCAGAAATTACTAGCTGAAGTCAATTACAATTTTCAGTATCTGATTTAGAAAATACAAAAAAGATCCAGGATAATTTTTTAAATTATTTTACATATTTTTTCAGTGTTTTCAATCGTTAACAATCACACGAATTGTACGGAATAATAAAGCAAATATTCAAGCAAACGACAACTATACGAAATTATGTTAATTTATCATTTTTGTAGTAATAGTACACAATGTCTCAGCTATTTTTAAAATTTCCGTAAATCTTACTTCAATTTCTTCTTCTAATATGTAATACAAATAATAATACACATAACTCATACATTTAAGCTCAATAGATCTAATAATTCTATAACTGACGTACAGATTAAATTGTTTTTAATTTTTTAAAATTACGGAAAATTCTTCAACACTATATTTTAACTTTACCCTACAGATACCAGCAGCGACACAAGTATCAGAGATAATTATATTACATATTCGGATATAATTAAATATATATCTCACATAAAAAAAAAAACCAAGTTTTCCTCCTCCTATCACTTATTAATATTAAGCATTCATATGCTTACGGCCGCAAAACTCGATGAGAAATCGGTCAACTTGAAATGATGCAACTTTGCATTTGGATGCATACATGTCTTTATGATATATACTTGTACTTACTGGTATTTGTCTGCGACATCGTTTGCATATCTGTATTATTGAACTGAACTACTACACTAATTATAAAAATAATCTAACTTATTGGAACCAACACTACTACCGAGTAACACAGCCTATATTTTATTAGGATAATAGCGTTTGCAAGGCTTCGTCTGAATCGAAACCACGGCTGTTAACGGTGATGATATTGAAGGCGGAACGTGGAGCTAAATCTGGAACCAGAACCGGCACGGAAGTCGAGAAGGGGACCGGTGTCGGGGACTGGCGTTGAGTTTAAGACTGGGGTTAGAAACAAGAGCGTGGACGGGATTGACATTAGGAACAGTACCGGAATCAAAATGGAAAGAGGGAAGAACATTAGGATCGGAATAGGAGATCGATCAATATACAATATGAAAAAATGAATTCTATGTCCACGCGGATGAAGCCGTGGGCGGAAAGCTACTTTATTAATATAATTTTTTTATAACATTTTTTTAAGTATAAGTTCAATTAACATTCTCTTTGTTGAATATGCATTCTAACGAATTAAAAGAAATTAATGAAATAATACTCGCGCTTCGTTGTTAGTTCAATATTTTTGATCAACAAACAATATTTCAACATCGATTGGGCGCATCACGCGTTCGAGTGCTGTTTAAGTACCTAATACTTCCAGGTGATATTTATTTGTTTACAAAGAAAGCGTAGCAGGATTTTTCGAAAATTGTATATAAAATGTACTAGATTGTCAATGTTACCAAATTCTCTTCAAAAAAAAAAACTGGAAAAAATAAATAAATAAAAGAAGCATAGTCCTTTATTGTTGGTCTTATAAACAAACTGAAAGTCATTCAAAGTGCCACAAAAGGAGCCGTGCTGCAGGTTTCTCCGCGAAATGAAATCTGAAACGAGGGAATCGGCTGAAGAACGAGACCGGCCGATATAGTTCACGGAATCGGTGAGTTGGAGCGGTAATGAATGCTCGAGCTGGACGTGTCAGTGTCTGACGGCCTCCCGTCGGCGGTACGAGGACCTGACGAAGAGCGCGGCTGCCGTAGATGATGGCGATGACGTGGCCGGGGACCGTAAGGAACGATGCTCGAACTTTGCCGCTCCGATTTACCTGCGAATGGTACGATGCGAATTCTCGACCCCTCCATCTTCCCGCCCGCGTTCCTATTTTACACTAGAACTAATTTCGCAGCGGCAAAGATTCGTGCGTTGTACCGTGAGTCTAGGAAGTTTAGGGGGGAGGACAATCTCAGGCGGTGAAAATCTAAGCTAAATATTATTTAGATTGCTTTTAATTAGGCAAAAGGTAGTTTCTATGATAAAAAAGCAATTAATTTTAGAGAATAAAAACGGTTATAAATATTATGTAATTTATATTTTTAACTTAAGTTTAAATAAACGTAGTAATATATTATTTGCTATTTAAATTATTACGTTAGTTTCGTTCTTTAATCTAGTGTGTTTCACGTGAATTGAGGCTTAAAGTCGAAACATCTCAAAGGCAAGACAATAACAGCATAAGGCATATTCCATATTTTATTTTGTGATAGGATATGCCTTATGCTGTGATAAAAACTGTCATAACGCGTACGTAATTCCAATTCTCTCATTATCGACTCTTAATCTGCACTAAGTAGCGAAGAGAACTTAAGATCTAAGGTCCATATTCTAAAAAAAAGTTAATGTATAAAAGTTAATGTACAGTTGAAATTTCATGATGAGGGATGGTTTGAAATTGTGGGTACACACGTAGTCAGCTCAACGGATTAACCACGGACTCGCCCGACTTGCGATGTGCTAGAGTTTTGCTAATTCCTTGCGCGTTATCTTGCTAGCTGTTGCTGGTTGGTAATATAATAAAGGTATATCTCATGATTTTTTTGAATCCGTAATAAAATAAATATGCAGATGAAGACCAAGGGAAATATTAATAGTTTATTTAACTTAAGAAGTTTCTTATTGATGAAGCATTCTTACTATCGGTTTAGTACTTTGAATCAATAGTAAAAATATGCAGACAAACGCGCAAGTTGTCAAAAGTGCGAAGATTAAATAATCGTTAAGTTTACTGAAATTTATCAATTTTGTGCGCAATTATCTTAATTTAACTTTCCGTAAGAACCTTCAACAAAGTATTAGGAATTATATATATATCAGGATTTTAAAAAATAATAACAGCCTTTTATATCAAATTCATAATGATATGGCATTTCTAGGATAAGTGTAAAAAATATAAAGTGTTATGAACATTATTTTTCTATATGCATACATCTCCGAATTGTTATTAATAAGTTCTTCAAAAGAGACGTCTGATGTCTGCCGTTACGTCGCACTATGCCGCTGCTCAAAACCTCAAAATGTCACGACATTATGATGTAGACATTAAACAAAATACCCGCTTTCACCTTTCGACCGCGACTCTATATACTAACAGCTTCCCACGGTCCGTTTAAAAGCCACGAGGCCCGTCTACGCGTGGACACGGATTCTTGGTTGTGCCAAAAGCGTGCGTTTTGCGTTCGATCCCTTCACCATTGTGTAACCATGAAATCAGCCAAGTCCGTATTTTCAACAAGTCTATAAATTTCAAAACCCATCACCGTATCGTTTATGTTTTGAGGATTTATTGACTCTCCATTATCGATGAGCGCTATTTATAAAATATTACAAACGCCAGTCCGACTGTTGCATTTAGGGCATCAATGTCATTCTTTTCGTGCTTTTCTAGTGTCCAGGTTGCACTAGCGTCTAACATGCTAATCTTCCCTTTCGGGTATACGATGAGTAATAGATATGAAATTATCCTCTATCGTGTAATGGCTTTCTAACACACGTCAAAGGAATTGCGGTTCGCAATCCGGTGTGTGGCCACACTAGCGTTCGTCCATGATTTGTACCTTCGGTGGTCTCCATTTTACTGGTTACGGAAATCATCGAGTCCAATGTCCAAATATTGTAATGCAGCCATTCGACTGTGTTTTCATTTTAAGCGCAACTTTTCTGTGCAGCTATTGCTCATTACCCGTTCGTTACACGCACCGCTAATGACCCTTTACCGTAATAGATTGAAACGGAAGTGGGTAGTTTGAGTCTAATTTAAGCGATGAACAATTCATTATCAGCCTCTTCCATCAAAAGATACCATTTCTGTCGCTCCGGCAGTCCGAAGTCTGCATGCAGTCGGCATAAACATCGTCGATCACTAAAGACACTATAGCCATGATGCATTAAAAAAATTTACGAGTGTGTTTAACTTTTACATGCGATTGAAGTTAAACTTTTTACAGAGTGTTAGGGTAGATGTTACAATTGAATAGAAAATCAAAGTCATGCTGGACTTTTATAGTATAAATTAGAATCTGAATCGACAATGAATGAGAGATCGCTCATTATAAAAAAAATGAAGAAAGTCATTCTATTCCCTCCAAGGAGGAGCCTGAGATGAAACAAAAATATTTATTAATAAACTAACATCAATAAATAATATTAGCAGTTTACTATGAAATTGCCATTTTGGAATATTGGCCAATTCGAATTTGAATACTTCCGCTTTAGTGGAAATTTAGAAGTTCTAATTATAAATGCGGAAACGGAACATAGATGCTATTGAACGTTACTTCCGTTCGAAAATAGTTTTCAGTCGCTCTCAAGCTGAGCCTGATGAAGTTTTAATTCAGTAATTATTACTGGTCCGATAGTTTGAGCATAAAATTAAATTAAATTAATAGAAAATCAATCAAGCGTGTCGGGCCCGACGTCGCGGCCCGAAGACGCGGCCCCGACACATCCCGCCTCTTTAAAGGGGTTCACATCTTTGAATTAATACGAAACAATGGGGCGACTATTTGAATAGGAGATAGACTCACAATGGGGTGTGTGTGTGTGTGTGTGCGCCGCCTTCTTTTGTGTGACACGCGCGTTGACTGCGAAGAGCGTTGTCCGATTAATTGTCGAGCTGAGAATGGACCTCTGTCGGGTCCCACGGTCAAAGGGATCGAACCCGGCCGAAAATACTGTCGTGTACACCCTTAATTACATATATAATAATAACTAAAAGGGATTTTTGAAAAGAAAAACCCAATTATAATATGTATTATCTCGAAATAGCAATTCATTCGATACTAGCTGTAACTACGACTTCATACTGGTGGAAATTACTATTGAAGATGTAACGATTTTTCGTAAACTGATTTTGGTGGAATAAATCTATAAGTCGTCCCGAGTTACACTTAAGTTGACTGTGAAAATCCTATAAAAATTCCTCTTGAAATTTTTGAGACAAGTGCGTTTAAACAGTCAGAGAGAGAGACATTTTTTTTTAAATAGTCCTATTGCATTCTCTCATACCTCATATACCACCTGATATTAACTATTTGGTTAATATTTCCAATGTGCAGACAAGACAGTTCTACAGATTTCTTATCTGTATCAGTCTACCACAGCAACGAGACGCAAGTAAGAAAATTATGAATTTTGGGAGGGCGACTCTTAAATTACTTCGGTTCAATGCAAAACGTTTTTTATCAAGCCGCCCTAAAGATTCAGGATTAGCGGTTGACGTGACCCCCCGAAACCGCCCGCAACGCGCGTGCCTCTCGAAGCAAAGGCATGCTCGAGAGAGATGATATTAAATTCAGGAACACACTAAAAATTTTAGACTTCACGTCCGTAGCTTAAGAACAGTATTGTTGATAAACTGTTACTGTTACTTAGCCTCGAATTATTATTATAAAGACAACGTGAATACTTCTAAAAATCAAGGATGCTACATTTTTGTTTCACTTGTTAAATAAAGATATTTATCACGATTATCTGTAACTTAAGAACATAGAGCTATCAATTTTTTTATTACATTAATTTTATGTGCATATTTATGTTTTAAGTAATATGTATTTAAGCAAACGAAATATATCGAATTTAATTCTTGTACTAATTATACAATATTTTATAATCGTTATTGAAGAACCTTTTATGTGTAGGTGAGATTTACACTTGTTTCAATTTCATATTTCCTCGTGGTGGCAGTTTGACATTGATATGAAGGTAATTATGGTATCACAATTTCAAAGTAGAAATCACCGCATGTAATGCACCTATCCACCATGTAACTCATATGTATTCATTTATTATACTTACTGCACTAAATAATAGAATATGAGATTCAAAAGTATGCATTTATTGTAATTAAACTATCATGTAACTAAGTAGAATCTACTATACTTTGTAACCAAGCCAAATCTATACATATAATAAGATAATAGAGACAAAAGTTTGTACCTTAGGGATATATGAGGAAGTCTACTTTGTGGGTTGTTAGAAACTTTGACAAAATGCATTTCAATTGGCTTAAAATGTTTGTCTGTCTGTCTCTCTGAATATCATTTGCGAACTCCACAACTACTGGACAGAATTTGATGAAATTTGGCATGGTAATAGTTTATGCCCTGGTGTATCTTTTATTTATCTTAAATAAAACTGGAACCTAGATTGAGATTAGGATCGGAATAAAAATCTAGATTAGGACGCAAGCAGCGACAAGATCTGTCTCATAGTCGACAGTCGACAATGTGATCGGTTGATATAAAAGATGAAAGAATTCGCGAACAGCGCCGCGGGCGAAAGCTAGTTGTATATAAGTGAACATAATGAACTTATTAGAGGAAATATTCCTGTATATAGAAAAAATGCACAACCACTAATAAGAGGTTGTGTATTTTTTTCTACAATAGTACACGCAATAATATAGTTATTTTATAAAGGTAGGAATTTTTAGTGTTTATTATTGAATTCTAAAACACGATATGCGTCATTATAGAAAAATGTTTCTGAAATGTCAAGTTTTCTACTTTCTATATTTTTATGATATTCCGTAAGCAAGTCGTTAGAAGCTCTCGAACTTGTCCTACGGGTGTCGTTATTACAAATACATTTAATAAAAACTGCAATGTGTGCACTTATGCACGAGCGTGAGAAGTTTTGCTTCATTGGCGTAATTAAGAATTTGTTTTTAATTGCATGCAAAAATTAAATAGAATAAAATAATGAAATGAGTGAAGTGAGATGGTCAATACGATTGATAAAGTTCAATTGAAATTTGAATTATGAAATAAGTTATTATTTATTTTCTTATACAAAGTGGAATATCAATTTTATCTTTTTTATTTGAAATTATAACAACTATTAAGTCAAAAATTGGACTATGTTAAAATTATTTCTAAATCACGTTCGCTGCCATAGCATCTTCCGGTAGTAACTGAATTGGCACACCAGTTATTAGTACCTTGAAGTTGTTCACTAAACCGCTTGCGAACAACTTTATACTGTAGTTTTCGTGTCACCCCAATAAAAATTCACTCTCATTATTTTTCCATAACGCGCTAAGAGAAGTACAAGTCTAAAAAAACATATAACGGTATAGTACAAAAACCTCTATTTCTTATAGCATGACTTACAAATCTTGATAATAAACGCCGTTGATTACAAAAAAATATTTTATTATGCAACGTTCTATATGAAATTCCTGACATATATATATCCAAAATTAAATCAAATGCACTAAAAAAGTAAATAACTCTGACCTATAATTGACAGATCGTTTTGTAGTAGCTAAATTCATGAAACATATATGTTACTTTGGGCAGGTTGTATTGAATAGTAACAAGCGGTTAATTAACTATTTATAAGCTACTGATATATCATTTAGAAATAAATTAGGCCGTATAAGGTTCGTGAGCCTCCTTAACGAATTTGCAGAAATGCTGTACCGGTTTTGATTAATTAATTACTTTAATTAATTACTGTTGCTTTATTGTATCATAAATTAACCGCTGTACTGTGATTTATGTTGCTGATACGTCAACGCGATATAGTTTTCAAATAGATTTTGTTGTTTAACAGCACCCGCGTGTATCCTTTTAGCGAATCGAAGATGAGTGTTAGTAAGTAACCTCGCTGTCAGCAACACGCATAAAATGTTGGAACCTTAAAAAATAGATTTAGCAATGGTTAGCATTTATGCATGAATATACATAGATATGTTGAAAAGTATACGAGTATGCACCCTTTCGTAGGTCTCACAACCCTGAAATGCAGTACGGACGCCGGTTAATCTTAACTTATCTAATCAGAGAATGCTATTGTTTTTATTTATAAAATGGCGACGAATAGTGTACGAACCATTGTAAAGCTGCGTTGTTCTTAGATAAGAATTGATGCCGGTGTGACGGACCCCTAAAATTTCTTTAATACACAATATCATTCCATTGATGTCTCGTTTTAGAACAGCGCGTGTGAATTGTAAAAAAAAAATAGGACTTATGGTCTTCCAATAGCGAAATACTTAATCACTTACGTTACTTGTTCTAATTGCGTTTAAAAATGAACCTTATTCCATATGATCCTTCGATTGGAATGTCAGATGATAAATAATGTTCTGTCACTTCTTCTTGGCCCCTGAATTAATGGTATCGTAAAATGTGAGACAGGGACGTCACGTACACTTCTAGTCGTTTTTCGACATTAAAATAGTAAAGAACTGTGCGTCCTCTCTTTTATATACGTCTATGCTGAGCCCGAAATTACTGCTGCTCCGATTTTGTACACATTTTCGCTATTACACAGCTAAAAAACGTTTGCAACGAGACAAAGCAATTTATTAAATCGTGTAGCGTTAAGGTTCGGAAGCCAGATCACATCGGAGCAGACAAATATTATACTGTACGTTGGAACAACTTTGGTCTTGGAGTAACAAAAAACAATATCGCTCCAGCTGCGTCACAAACCCGATAATATTTAACTTCGCTTCATAAACATTCATTGTTTTCTTTATACGCGTGAATGTTCATGCAATAGCTCTCGGATGCACGAAATGACTTATTCTCATAACATACATCTCTCCCTGTGTTTATTAACATCAATACCTGAATTAAATTTGTCAAATTTTCTTTGACGCATTTTGTTCGATTCCACGCTGATTATGGCTCTTTCGAGTTGTCTATGTATTTTAGAATATAAATGTGCGTTACGTATACCTTATATTGTAAATGTTTATACTACTACTGTTAAAAAAATATATGCTATGTATTCGACGAAAAAATACTTCATTATAAAAAAGTTCTCACAAGGCGATTTTCGTAAACATAATATTCGCCTCATTTTTAAATTATTTCATACAAATATGACTTTATAATTTTTACTTTTATTTTCAGGAAACAAGTTACTTAATGTCAGCTATTGAATTTAAACGATTTTAAATAGTCGGCCAAAGCATCCATTTCCCAGTCTTAGACATAGTTCTATATTTTATGGTATTTTCTTAGAAGGTACAGTTTATGGGGTTACATTGCGACATTACCGTTCATTCCTTTTCTTAAGAATTTCGAAGCCTAGTCGGAGGATAGCAATTTCGGTATGGTATCTATAGCTAAAAAAAAATAGCAGTAACTGAGTAGTTTTTAAGGAAAAAATAAGCCGTCAAATTTAGAGCTAATAGATTATTCAATGATAATTAATATTCAATAAATATTGATAAAAACGATTATTATTTATAAATAGCGCATATGTCCTTTGTATATAGACGTCCGTTCGAAAGAGACTAACCTCGATGTTCGACCGGCATGCGAGTCAATTCTAAACAGCGAACGAATCATTTTCACGGAGTATTCAATCAACGACGAAATGGACCGTCGACCGCGACCGGCACAATGATCGTCATCGGCAACGAGAAATCGACCGTGCATTCGGAACGAAACCAAATTAAAATAATACGGAAGCGGTGAAAGCCGATCAGAGTATGCGCGCGCGCAGCTCGACGACGGCGACTTCTGGCGGACGATTTTAAATCGCTACCGTGGGCACTAAACGGCGCTATAAACTCGAACAATTATCCCCGCCGACCACCCTCTGTCGTGACTCGTAAAACTAGAGGCGGCCGCTGATGCGAAAAGTGAATTTCTCACACGGAGAATCAGCCAAAATGTCCATAAGTAATCAATACTAACACTACATTAATATAAATGCTTTCAAAAACATTTTTAAAGTATTAATGTAAATATTAATGCAGCCTATTTTTCTTGTATGGCTTATAAAGACTGCATGATCCTATAATTATAGTTATATAATAATAGTAGTTGACTATGTATTTTATTTCTGTATTCGTGGCTTATTTTTTTGTTTATCACAAATCACATTACACGTCGACATATTATACGTCGAAAATAAGAACATTTGGAAATTGAATTAAGACAAATATGAATGTTTTGTAGGAAACGGTTACCAATGAATTTTGAAGTCAATTATAATTCGTTGTTTAAAGGGTTCCGTAAGCAATGGCTGACACGGGTGCGCCACGACTTAGCCTACTCTGACAATTTTACCTTTAGGGCTATATCTTTTGAATCGTAATAGGTTAGTCGGTCGAATTTTTCACAAAACGTGTGTGACCAATGGCGGACATCTTGACGAAAATCTACATCCTTGATAGAGCCGTAAGCTTTAAGTGGGTACGTCCACGTATAAGAGGATATTCGGGAAATCCGAAGAACAATATGACTTAATATTTAAAACTGTGTTTATTAAGCACAGGATAATGATACGAAAAGTATGAAATGTAACGAAATACGTAAAAATTTAAATTACGTGGTCAGAATTACGACCGTGATCGGCATCGAACCCGGTTCTTTCTTGTCCAAAGCCGATACTCTTAATTACAGAGTTGCCACCGCTCAAGCCGTTAATTCGTAGAAATAGGGATAGGGCATATTCCGCAAGAAACACAATCGTCATAGTTACCTGTAATTTACAATTTATTTTATCGATTGCAAGTGACGTTCGTATGCAGCTTAGCTGATTCTTATTTAAAATAACGATTGTAAATCCTTAATATATTTAAAGTTTCATTGATCCTTCTATCCTTTTATTTGCTATCGGAGTAATAGTACTTGTCAAAGTATATTGTAATAGTTAGGTTAGGCGTAGGTGGCATATGAGGCATCCAGCCTTCGTGATTAGGCTCGCAATTGAGGTTTCGCGTTGTATTCGATATTCAACATTAGAATCCGAGCACGCGAATAACAAGTAGATAGTAAAAGATGGTAACGAGACGAGGGCTGATGCCCGAATACATGAGTTTAGATAGTGACAGAAAAGTGGATTATTACAATTAATTTGACAAGAGATTGTAGCGAGCTTTTTAAGGAGAAAATATCGAAGAACCGAACGATAAACGGTTCAGGGCCTGAGACCTCTTTTATTTGAATACTTGGATTCCTGGACTTCATCAAAGGTCCCAAAGGAAGACGCCCTTAGCTCTGCAATATCAACAAACAAATTGGGTTAGTAAACATGGAAGTAATAAATTAACTTGCATATTTCAAATGTACAATTCAAAGATACATATATAAAACGACTTACGGAAGAAAAGAAAAATAGTGGATATAGAAATATTAGACAATATAGAACATTGTTAGATATAAAAAAATAGATTTGAATAACGTCATGTTTTGGTACATAACTGAACGAAGAAGGTAAGCACACTTATGTGTAGGAAGTTTATTTATGGACCAACAGATGGCGTTAGTGCATGTAAACCCTTGTCGACAAAATGACCCCTGTTAAAAGAGATGATTATAGTCTAAAAGCTAAAGTAAATCACTAAAAAATAAATACCGGGCGGAATCAGTTCGATTATAAAGATTCTAGGTAGATGATAAATCTCAAAAATAAAGTTTTCAATAAAAATTAAAAAAAAAAATAACTTCTAAAGTGCCTTACCGATCGACACGCAAATGTGATTAGCTCCTCAAACAGTTGCATCATCTGCCATAAACTGCATAAAAATCATTTGATTTCTTCAAGAGATATCGTTGGAGAAAATATTTCAAAAGGTTTTTTTTTATTATCTTGTAAACTACTGTACTAATAAAATTTAAAATCTATTCAGTTGTTTTCCATAAAAAAGAACGTCAAGCGCTACTAATTGCATCAAAATCGTGTGATTAGTTCAGCAAATAATGTTGGAGATAAAGAAAAAAAGGTTTTTTTTAGAATATCTTTTTAACTACTTCATCGACAAATTTCAAAAAAATCAAAAACCAACTATCCCTTAAAAACAACGTCAATCTTGGTAAAATTTATCAAAATCGGTAGTTCGTTCGACATATATGGTTAAAGGAAAATTTGAAAAAAGGGTTCATTCAAAGTAAATATGAAATTCTTGATGGAGTGGTGTTTATTACTCTCTCATCTTTTTCTGCTTAGAAAACTAAGTACTAACGCCATAAAATAAATTAAAATCCAATAGCGCATTCGTAAGATATAGTATTTTAAAAATGATAAAACAACAAACAGCATTTATATTTATATATTTATACTTGAATTTAAAGAGCTCAAAAAGTGTTTATATTTTTGAGGTTAGAGAACTTGAAAAAGCACTAACATAGCTCTTTTTAGCGTGATGAGTTAAAAAAAATATTCCTACTTTACTTTTGAACGCTTCAAGGTCGAAAGTACTAAGACAAATGGACAATATATACAACTCAAGGAGCTCAAAAGGCAAATCGACAATTGTCTCAGCGGAAAGTTTTAAAGATGGCTTGCAGGCTTAACCGCTTTTCACATTTTTTTTTTTTCAGCTACAGTTGATTTCCCTAATATTTACGCCAGTTGTTTCCGATGTTAGTAGCCACATTTAATGAAAAATATTAATTACGGCTGTTGTGCTTACATATCAAAAACTTAATCAACGCCGGTTCGATTCAAACAGTGTTTTAGAGGAGAAACTAAATAGATTTTAATCGTTCTTCGTTTCAGATATCTTTGTGTCATTTTTGAGTAGGTATCAAAATTAGGATACACCCAAGGACGTACAAAAACGTTTTAACCATACAGTATCTACGCAATTCGAATATAATTTTCGCTTTATACATAGTTTTCGTTCTTTTAAAACATTTTTACATTTCTACAAAGTAAAATTGTATCAATATAAATATTGCACACTATTTGTATATATAAATAGTTGCGAAATCTACCTCGGAATGGCAAAAATTTGTATGTCTCCTCACACGTTAATGAGGTTTTTTAATACTGTATGCGTGGTCATAAAACCTTTCAAAGATTACGAGTTATGAGATTTAATTCCTCAATCAAATCTTCCGTTTTACAATTTGTTTTTGTCCGTGGCTCCATCCTCATCAAAACGACTGAATTCCAATTTCCAAACCTGATTCTTCCCTTGATCCAAGAAACGGTTCTTATCTTAATTACAGTGTCTGTTTCGTTTATACTTTCGATCATCATCAATAGAATTACAGAAAAATTCGTTCACGATAGGGAAGTAGTAGGGAAGATCTATGTAGTAATTTGTCTTGGAGTCAGTTGCGAATTTTTGGAGATTGGTTGCAGGTGAATTTTTAGGGCATAAGTACGTATTCCATTAATAGCCTAATTATGACTTGATGTAGGGTGTGTGCTTAACCCAACGAATTAGGTTGTATAATACATTTGAAATAGTTTTAAGTGTATAGATATCGGTCCACTTGCCAGTAATATATGAACGGTAGCTGATCCATGAATGATTTCATAAGAACTTCGAAATAACAGTAGCCGTTATGGAGTCAAAGGGTACTAAGAAAATTAATTTACGAAGGTCATCTGAAGGAAAACGAAAGAGAGAAGGATGCATTTGAAATAAAATAGAAATAATAAAAAATAGATTTCTGGAGACACATGTGATATTTATTCATGAAAAATATTTATAATACTTCAATAATTTTAGACAAAAAACTAAAATAAAAGTATTTAACTTTTATTTTTCTTTTTTAAAAATGTCATCTATTTAATGGTAACGAAACTAGTCAGTTACCAACAATATAACTAAAGACATTTCACTGCAACGTTTTACTTATATAATACAAAAACACTTTTTCCCCAACCTAATATTATATCAAACGTTCAGTTCATAAGATGTTGATTAGTGAGTAAGATGATTTTTGCCGTCGATTGTTCTTGAGATTAATAAGATATATTCAACTAGCGACCCACGCGCAGCTTATTTCTCGTCGACTATAAGATTTCGTAGAGTTTTTTTTTAACAAACTTTCATGTTAACAAACTGTATAGGTAGTTTATGTCCAAACTTAGTTAATACGAAGAAAGATGCGGACAGGCAATTAGAATTTTACTAATTGCCTGTGTATAACTATCACACAGCCATAGGGCCTGGCTTTGTTTGTATTTACAGTGATACACTGTAATAATACACAAAGTAATACACTTATAATAAATGAATTAATCGTGAAAAAAACCGAAAGATAAGGGCTTAGAAAATTTACGAACACTCTTCGTAAATAAACCATTCCTTTAGTGATTATCGTGAATCAATGTTAAAAGAGAGACATATGCTATTGCAGACATATGCTATCGATGGAATATTTTAACAGGTACTATTCCACCACACTTTATTAACACGTTTTTATTAGCTTCACCTGTATGTATGTATGTAACCGACTCCTTTACACTTGATTTTGTCCCAATTCACACGAACATATTTAATTTAAACTTTGTACACACACATCAAGAATCGGTGACATTACAATAATTCAATAAGTTTATCCTCTTATCCTGATCAGGATCGCCAGGATCGAATAATTTCGTCACGTATCGTCTGCGTGAGAGCAAGTGGCTTATTAATGTTACTAAATTCTATTACTGTTTTGTAATAGAATTTAGTAACAGTAATAAGCATAATTAATAATTCAACTATTTTTGTATTGTTAACAATTACAAATGTTTACCATTCAACCGAACTAAAAAGTGAAAAATAAATATAGTTTAAAAAACTAAAAAATACGCTTTTAAAGCACATTAAACTAAAAAGTGAAAAATAGTCCTTAATATGAACTCAAAAAAATAATGAGCAATGACGAAAAATACTAGTATTATTGTGGAAAAAGTGTGGGTTGCTCTACACACGAAAAATGTGGCACAAAGCGCGCCACAGAAGTTCTAAGAAGGGACGATATTTTCCGAATTAATTCACAAATACCATCATACCGGTAGTTTATTTTCGTAAAATGCTAATGAATTGTACTTAATAGTTCATAAACTGTAACTTTCCTAGTTTATACGAATCTCTGTATCCACTAGCTGTGTTCACACTGCCACACAGATTTTCAAATCTGTGCAGTAGTTTCTGAGATTAGCTCGAACAAACCCAGTCTTAGCGCGGTGTGAGACTTTAATTAATGATATGTGGTGATACAAAAAACAAAACCTTAACGGGCCCTAAAACTTTACAACCCCCCCCTTAATATCGTCGAACCAATGAAAGCGATTGTCGTGCTACATTAAGCACAAGTCCTTAGAGACAAAGTTGGCCACTAAAGGGTATGCGCGCGCGACGATTCCGATCGTGTCACAATTCGATATTCAACTTGAAAACTTTCTTATTCACATAATATGTGATACGAATTTTTATTTAGTTTTTTTTTTTTGCTACTGATGAATTTCTTGTTCTCTGTTAACATTATAATGATGTATAAATGTGTTATAGATATGAAAATATGTTTGTTTGAATGTTTATCCCTATCAACGAAGCTTATATCGCTGAACGGATTGTAATCAAATTTTGCATAAAAGTAGATTTTGTCCGAGAATAAAACATGGCACAATTTTTATACAATATATCTGAAGTGTTGCCATATTAACGTCTACGCTATATATATGTGATGGTAATTCGTAATCACAAGCAAATTTTAATCGTAAAATAAAACAGTCATTGTAAAATTTTAATTTACTTCCAATGAAGCAAATGGGGAACAGCTAGTTTATGTACATATCTATATAAATGAAATGATTGCTAGATTCATCAAGGTGCGCGCATTACACAAAATTTATGGAATATTATTTTTTAATTATCTTCAGTTTTTAGGATTTCGGAAAAATTATCAGGATTTTTTGTACTTTAATCAGTTTTAATAAAACTTACTATGAAGATAGCTAGAAAAAGATGAAATGATATAAAATACGCTTTTCAGAGAATTTGTATTCGCAGATATCCTGATTTTGGAGGAATATTTTAGTGTATACATTTTATGCACAGAATATTTTAATTGGTAATAATTTTGCAAAAAACTATCTAACTATAAATATAAATAGTTTATTATAAAAAAGTTAGAAACAATATGATCAATCGTCTCAGAAGTCTACAAAACAAAAACTCGATATCATATTTTGCATAATTTATTTTTTTTCCATAAAAAAATAATTTTACATGATAAAAGTTTTTGATTATTTTCTAAGGACTGGTGTTGATTCTTAACAAACAAAATATTATAATAATCTTTCCGATTAATATGATTCAAATTTGTTTTTTTTTTGCTCAGACCTTACTTTCGATCTGCTCTTGGTCGACTCTTGCTTCCGTTTCCGGTCTCACTCTCGAGTCTGAATCGTTTACAGAATTGTTCCCTATAGAAGAGATACCTTACAGGATACAGGCGTCGTGGGTTCCAAAGTCGTCGATGCGAAAATTACAACCGTACCGTACCCATCGTGGCTACAATTAGGTGTCAAACAAAGGTAATTGAGTATATTATTATAAGTTTATTATTGCGCACGCGCAAGATGTATGAGCGGCGGTAATCATAAAACGCTGACCGCCGTTATGAATCGACCGCGTCATTTATCATTGTTGTTACGGTAGGGCGTTAATCGCGGCCGCGAAACTATCTGCGCTCAACAAGCCCTATTGTATGGCGGATTAGGCCCTTTACAGCGTTGTTGAGGTTGAGAGAGCATTTATATTAGCAAGATATTTCCAACGGCGCAGAGCAAAAATATATTTATAACGAAAGCATGTTACAGATCTATAATCGTAGGGAGGTTGCGAATAATAATTATTTTATAACTTCGATTTTTCCATTGATATTTGCTTGCGATTGAACCGGTTGTTAAGGATTATTTAACTACAAGTTGTAATGTTTAAAATGTATTAAGGTTTTATATACACCTTTGCCGTAATTAAGAAGTATATTATGGTAGAAATCGACTAATATCAAATGAAAGATATAAATAGAACAACTAACGCTTTTACATGTAAAGTTTCCAAAATATTAAAGAGAGTACTATTATAAAACTTAAATTAAATTTCTATATTAAAAACGTTCATATTTATTAACAGTTATACCCGCAACTATGCACGCGTGGAATTTATTTTTAAAAATAGTAAATTTCACTTGAATCAATTGCGATGAAACACGGTATGTATGTTGCCCGAATCTAAGTTCAACTTACTTGTAATAACCCTATGAAAATTCTTTGCATAGTTTAGCATAGCGTTTACAAGTAGATGGAACAAATAAAAATATATATATGCCATTGTACTTGCATCACTTGCAATTAAATTTTGGCAAATATTTTCCATGAGTAACAGACTCGTCGGCTGTATAGATTTGTTATAAGTACAAAATTTACTTTTATAGTTTCAAGAGTTGTTCATTTTAATCTTTAAAGTTATTTATGAAATTCAATGTGTTTACGGACGTGATAACTTGGTTTTCTTAAATTTAGAGAAATAATATGAATGAATTAACAAATTTCAAATAATACGGTCTCGACAAATAAAAGGAAAATTATTTAACTCACGACACCTAAACACGTCATAGTAAATTTTCCAAACGAGGTCGAAACAATTGCTTAGAACTTCGATAACCCGAGACGAAGACAAACGTAACAAGCGTTATGCAACGCGAAAAGAAAGTGTAGCATAACGAGCATAATGCATTATGCAATTCACCGTTGCATGTTATTAATTAACTCCTACAGAACAAGCGACCGAGGAACAAATCGAAGCCCGGCACTAGCGTCTGTATATGGCGTAAAGTTCATCTCGATAAGCCGCGGACACACCGCCGCAGTAAATTAGCACCGATACGCAAGTAGCGGAAGGGTTTCGCTCGCTGCGTCCGACAATAAACGAGGCGAAGCGGGCCGGGGCGCCGGCGGCGGATGTTGCCCGCTCCTGCGATCGCGACGCGAAACGCTTGCCCGTTTTTAATTATCGTGCCGGATTTTAATCAACGCACCCTGAATTCTCGGAACAAAGTTCCTTGACGCGGCTCGAGGTAGGTGTCAGTTGGTAGAAATCGTCACGCAAGGGAAAAGCGTTATGCCCTCTCCATTCGACTCTCATGCAATCTATCACTGTCTGCCTTTAACACATGCTAGTTAATTGAGCAAAATGAGGCGAGAGCGCGTGTGGCACGGTGTTAGGTTTTTAATATTTTGCTAAAAATATACATCTATTATCCTGTTACATGCAACGATAATAATGGTACGGACGTAATTTTTTTATTATTATTCATGGATTTTTATTCGGTTCTGGAGATAAAATTTTTAATTTCTAACTTTTAATAGACTCAAAATGTATACATATGACATTGACATCTATTATTGATTTGAATAATTGCATAATTGTTCAGTATAATTAACTAAAAAAAAATCTTTAATAAAGAAACTGATAGCGCTGTTTAGTGCTTTCGTAGCACCGTTATCAATATGTGTTAAATATTTTTTTCTTTTCATTTCCTTTAATATCAATAGAGTTAATATAAAAACGCAACGTATTAGACGTTTATACGTTTATGTTTAAAATAGTGTCTAATAATACACAGATCAATATGTATACATACACACACACACACACACACACACACATATATATATATATATATAATTTTATAATTATACTTTAATTACTTTCAAACACTGTTAATTTATTTCTTTGTGCCTGTCATTTAATACAATAATATGCAGCGAAAAGAACTGGGTGTTCCGCGACACCTCCCTTTTATATAATTCAGACTGAAGGTTTCGCGCTTTAGTCCTCCATATTCGCCCCGCGTGTGTCGAGGCTTGCGAATGGCCGACGTCGCGGCGACGCGATGACTACCTCCGGGACCGGTGGCTCAACCTGATTCTAGTTCGGGGCTCGTCGCTCAATTCATCCGCGGCCGGAATTGAACCCGACACATTCTTGTTCAAAAGCTACGCCAACAATCATCCACCGCTCAATAGAAGCTTATACCCGACAATGATTTTTAGGTGATGAAGCTATGCTGCGAGCACATGAACAGGTGAATCGTTAGTTTAATGGTTTACACAAGTAAAATTCGATTTGATCGGTCACAATGACGGACGGAAGGCAAATCTTCTTCTCTTCTTCGATGACAGATCGAAAAGAATCTTCTCTCAGTGAATAGAAAAATCTTGAATCGGCACTTTCATCTGCACGACGTGTAGGCAGGTGTTACTTGGACAAACACAATAAATAACAGACAATAATTAGCGCGCTTTCGCTACCGGATGGACATTATTTTAGAAATTATTTACGGTAACATAATGACAGGACGTATAATTCATGTTCTTTAAGCTATAAAGTATTATAATGTATATGTTTATAATACATTCCGACTACTGCCTCTGGGACCTACACGGCTATAATTATTGGTGACTCGCTGAATGTAATTATTAATTTTACGTTCGAGTTTGTAAGTCGAGACATGAATACTTTACAGTTTTAATTAATGGTTCGTATTAGTTTCTGCGAAACATTTGAATATCTCAATGTTTTGAACGTTAACTATATCTAAGGTTTGCTATTATTAACGAAGAAATGGTTTTTTTTTTACTACACAAGTGTCAAAATTGTATTTTTGTTATATTGGCACGTTAGTTCGTCGTAAATTACTATACGAATAACATGAGTTACCCAGAAAAAAATACTTATTAATAAACAAAACTTTCTTTTTATGCGTGTAAATTTAGAAGTCGTTCGGAATCAGAGAGCATTCAAAGATCACGGTTTTGAACAATTGCCAGTATACATTGACACATTATAGTAGACGACATTACGATAAAGGCGCGAAAAAGCAACGATCGTATGTGGTAACGAGCGAATATTTCTTTAGTCCAATTTTAATATTGATATTTATTTGTACATTAACCGTTTGTTTTGATCTTATAAATATAAAAAATGGGCGTCTATCGCTAGTGTGTGAGCGAAATGAGAACCGGCCGCCGCGGTTACGATGCGCATGCGCGACGGTGTTAAGTCACGCGATAACTCGACGCACGTGCCTTCCGACGGCGAAGTGACGCGCGGGGCGAACTGTTTGTCGTTTTCGCTGAAATTTCGACTATCCACGCGAAGACAATTTGTCGTTTTGGTAGCGATAAAAACGGTCGAGCTAATTAACCGATGATATTAATTTATTACTTCCTATTTAAATTCTAAATGTCTGCCTTTTATTGCGAAACCAATACTGGCGTCTTGGTGAAACACGACACGACAACCAAACATAAGCAGCTATCATTAGGATTTTTATTTGTATGTGTGTTTGTTGGTTTTCGTCATTCTGAAAGTTCGTCCGGAGTAAGCTTAAAATTGGCTGTACGAAATTAGATGAAAATACTGAGGGAGCATAATGGCTATTTTAAATTAAATTTTTTTGATTTTGAGGCATCAAAAGTTTTGTAGAAATACATTTGAAGCATATTTGATTTAGATCCATACAGGTAAATCATTCTTCGTTAATCTTCATGTATATTATCATACACTATAAAATGAACCACCCTAAACCGTCAAAACGAGCATTAGACCATATAATCCGGACCTTGATCTTGAATTGGATCAGAATTTATGTTCAAAATCGAGACCATGATTGTCATTCCGGTCGTGGCCGAATACAATTTATTATTTGTCCACAGCAAAACCCTTCTATTGCATACGCAATATACGTTTTGTCCCAAACAATATAAGCACGATGCCTATATCACTTTTTGCGTGGTTTCTACCCCACCACAGCCGAGAGGTTTATTCTCCCACAAACTTTTTGTTGAAGGCAGAGGGACCCGGAGCTTGCGCCCCCTCTGGATGTATGTGGAACGACACAAATTGGACTCAGTAATTCGACCAGTTTTTTTTTTTATAAAGTTCACAAGCTGTCATTTATAACTATTTGCGAAAAATTTCGTAATATAATCGTAAAAAAAGCGTAGGATATCGAAATCCGTAACCTATAAAATTTAATATAAAATATTACCATTATATGTTGTTAATTAAATTAAACTGATTGCTCGCACTTTGTATTGTTTTTTTTTTATACCGAAATTATTACTGAGAAAACAATGGCACGAAAAAGATTAATTATTCAAATAAAAAAAAGTACATGGTTTTTAAGTTGCACAACAAGCCTTCATCGACTATTCTCTGTGTGGTGTGGGTAGAAAGTACGAAATAAGTCCACATTTCCACTCTAAATTTCTTATTAAAGCGTTATTCATAAAGTGTTTGGTTCCGCTTTTTGCACCAGAATTCATATTTTCTACTTTCAAGCCTCAAACGGGGTTAAGAACACATCATACTGCGGTAATTGAAGTTTGTAATGCCGAAATCATGACTAATATTACGATTATAACACTCAAATTCGTTCAAACTAGTTTTTCTGTAAAATATTATGTTTTCGTTTTGTTAAAAAAATACGCTTAGAAGAAATCGTTAGAGGATAATTCACCTACTTAATTAGTGAAATAATAAAGTCTAAAAATATATAAAGAAATATTAGTTATTCTTTACATTAAATTACTTACTGGTTCAAAAGTTTAAAATATTTATTATAAAAAAATAATAACCCTTTAAATCAAAGAAGGATTCGAGTTATGGACAAATTCACTAAACAGGAAAAAGCATTGTTCAAAATTCGACAAGAAAATTTTACAGACGAAAATGTCATATTTCCTTCTTTAAATAAATTCCTTATTAGTAGTTAGTGTTGTATATTCATATGTATTCATTTCACTTGGCACAAATCAAAACTTGATTCATAATAATAGATTTTTAACTAATTGAAAGCGCCTACGAGTGTTGATATACTAAAATAAAAATCGGACAAGTGGGAATAGGACTCGCATCCTGAGGGTTCAGTATAAACTTAACTGTGTACGTAGATAAATGTATAATCCACTATGAGTCTCGATGACTTTTGTCTCTTTTCGATAATGATACTGGCGAGATTCAAATCTCAAAAATTCCGATACTTTTTTTTTAAACAAATTCTAACTTTTCAAAAGTACCCGAGTTTTTGAAAATCTAAAATTTTCATAGCGGGAACTTAAAAAACGTTCTACCATACTTTGGTCTAATTACGGTCCATACTCCAATTCCAGGTGCAAGCTTGTAACCACAAAACATTTGTATGATATAATTACAAATTAACGAATTTTGAGATTATTTTATTTTGCATGTGCTGTAAGATATTTCATCTTGCTAAATTTTATTAAACTGTATTAATGGAAAGTATCCTATAGGTTTTAGACGCGAGATTCAAAATATTAGACATAAATGGCCATATTTTAGCCGGATTTCTAGATAACGTTGAGTTCGAATCTTTATTTTTTACAGCATCAAGGGACTACATATTCAGTACTTGGTATTAAATTCAAATTGACACCTCCACACGGTTTTGAGAAAAAGGGCCTTGATGTGTTATGTATGTCTTTGTATCTTGTTTCAAAACAACGACCAGTTTGTCCTATATATATCGACAAACTGGATATTGTTTTGAAAAAAGGTATAACGAATATATTTCGGTTTTGAAAAATGATATATAAACAGATCTCATTTTGATAAACATTTGATAGAAACCGATCATAAGTTCAATAGCGATCACAAGTTGGATGTTTTACATGTGTCTGAGATAGTTTGGATTTTGAAATTTGATAACATAACTATAATAATAATATATTGAGTGACCAAGTCAATATTGTTGGGCGCTTGTCTGTAACTATTTGGTAATGGCCGGTGATGTTTAGTCTGTGACATTTGACAGTAATGTCTATTGGTGTTGCTCTGTGGCTGCTGGTAGAAGGACTTCTGTCACCCTTTGACGTATTGCCTAGTGCATGACTGCATGTTACATGAGGTGATTGGGAGCGCATTTGTCGGTTGTTTTAACACCCGTTACGCCCTGGTAGATGTGACTGTCTGCATTTTCCTGGGGATACGTCTAGTTAGCATGAAACGTACGCAGAAATAATATAACTATTTAACGGACTAAGGTAAATAAATTATTAACACTTGTTAAAGTGTTCGATATCTGTCAGTCTTATTGAATCAATATTCAATTCGTTGGATAGGGATTCGTAGCGGAAGAACAGATTCGAGGGTCAGCGGTGTTGGGTTGCATGCTACATGTTAATGCATGTTGCAGGCAAGCGTCTACTATGGATTTCTGCGAATTAACACCTCAAAAAGTAGAAAATATAGATGTATCCACGTCAAAATAATAAAACTCGAGCACAGAATATATCATCACTATTGATTTTTTAAAATACAGAGTATAATAATACTTAAGCACATGAGATACCTCGATACTGATTGCTCGTGGGGAAACGTTTATGCATAAAGTGGACCGTTTAGTTCTATAATATCCTCCACTCACTGTGAGATACCTATCATCGCATTTAATGCACAAGACGTCCAGATAAAGCCGGTGCGGTCGCGATACGACTGCATTTTGCGACAGTCATTGCATTCACTTGCATTGAAACAAGCAAGTAACATTTTTTTTAATGCACTTCCAATGATTTCAGCAATGCCATACGAGTAACGTAGATATTCGTGATTTTTCAGCTTAGAAAACAATGTATTAACGGTAGTTTAAATTTAACGTACCCTGTAACAAAAAATTGAACTTACATAGATTTCGGCTTGAATTAAAAAAATTAGTAAATCATGTTTATTTAAGACAGTGCTTTCAATGAGAAAGACCAATACCGTCTCAACGGACAAACAAAAAAAAAATAAATGACCTTAGTAGAATATACATAATAGTACTACTTTACGTACTGATATGAAATATGACTAATTATTGCACTAAATATGAATCAAACAAGTATCGTATGTCATGATATAAATTACAACAAAATAATTTAAATGGTATAATTACAAACATATTGTTGATATAGTAGACACGTATTGTATGAAAATCCACAGGCGTGTGCCCGTATGGGTCGGTAGTTATCTACCGTTAGTTCGATAATTATAATTTTTAATAATAATTAGTTATTACATTTGACAACTGAAAATTATTAATGTCTAAAAAACTGGTGAACAGATTTTGTTTAAGATAATTTTTATTGAATTTGTTTATAAAATTATATAACTGTGAGGTTTTTTAATTGTTTAAAAAAGCATAGGTTAAATGCTAGAGGGGGGATGGAAGATGTTTTGTAAAGACCCAACAAGTGATTTTAAAAATGTTAAACTAAGAAACAAGTGATCTGCGATTAATAAAATTCACGAAGGGATTACTTATTTTATTTATTGATTGTGATTTATTATGCCATTACAAATAGAGAAATAAGAAATACATAAGTGATACCTTTATATATGTAATCCTTCTGCACACGTATTAGTTACTAAACTTCTAAATAACTGGACTGAGTTTTGTAAAATGTTTTGTATGTGAATAGGTTTCTGGATAGTTTAGATTCACAAGGTGGATGGCGCTGTAATCGGGGTCTAGGAATTATTTTGTTTATGACGAAACTTTTTTTGAAAATCAGGACATGTAATCCCAGAATTTCACATCCACTACTCTCAATATTTTTTTAAAGAAATAACTGACTGTTAAAATCTTCTGATAACTTCATTCATAACTGACCTTCTGAGAATAATTCGTAGTTATAATGTTTGTACAGGTAGATTTATGCACCTAGAGGGCGCTCATGTCTAATTCTGTGGTATTTGCGCACGCATTGAACATGCGCAAGACATTTACGCCGTAGCTGGAATTGCACTCATTTATATAATTTTGCCTGAGGCAACAGCAAATCATGCAGTGATGAAACGAAAGCAATGATATGTCGAACTCAATACCAAATATATCTTAGTTTATCGAAAAAAGTTCGCTGAACTCGCCAATAGCAGCCAACATTCGGGCAGCACGACGATGTCGGATCCGCTAGCGTTAAATAAAAATCAACAAACGTAATTTATCCGATTTTTTTTTAGTGCGACTGTCATCCGAAAGCCTTGTAGCGACATAGCTTTACAACTGTAAAATCATGTTTATTAAATTAACTAAAAAGAAAAATATATATATCACAATTTGAACAGATTAAATAAAAAGTATACCTTAAATGATTATTTATCCCGAAAAAGCTTTATTTACATACCACAATTTTTCAGTCTTACACTGTGATTTTATTTCATAAATTATTTACGCTGCCTGAGAAGCTAAGCATTTCGTATTAAAATATTTATTATTTATCTGCACATTGATCTCTTGCTTGAATTCCATTTGCGAGTAGCAGGCCGTGCAGTGGTTTTAATATTTATTATTTGAAATCGTCGCCGCTACTGCGTTAATGTAGTTTCACAAAGCATTGTTATGATGTAAATATGTGTATAAAATCTTCTCAACGATATAAAAGAGAAAAAAAATTTTATTGGTCAAATATGAAAAATCGCTGCATCATATTATGTTTCTGATATTTTCTTAATGGAGCCTGCTTATCGGAGAACTTGTTATATCTTTAATAAAATGAACTGATTGATTACTGGTGTAGACTTAAGAAAGATTTTACCATAATTCATTACAGAACACTTGGTACATTCATTCTGAGAAATTTTGGGTTATAAAAGTTGTATTAATTAGACGAACTATATAATTAGAAACCGTATTAAATGTTTAAATGCTGCCTGTACTACCTATTTCGACGCTTATAATGGTTTTATTCATAACTCTTCTTATGCGCTAATACATATTAAGGCACAGTATTGAATATAATTATTCAATACTGTACCTATAGGTTTGTTTATATATCAAAATACTAAAAATTATAAGATAGGGAGTCGACAAAATAAATTAGTCTATTTTACGTATCTTAATTCTGAATATTGCCGATATTTCTATTTTGGTATTCTTAGATTAGAAAAGTATCTTTGCCCAGTTGAGATGTACAGAATAATCGTACATCAATTTCTTTATTCTTGTACGAAGTGTTATATCTATATTTGATGCCTTACCTAAACGCCTTTCTTCGCTTATGCGTGCACTCGTCAATGAATACAAATAACAAATAGCGAGCTCATAGCGTCGCCGTCCGCGCTTTAGCAACAAACAAACAAACATGCGGACAGATGTCCAATTTTTTTTTCTTTTTCTTCTTTACATGCACGCACAAAAAGCGCGGCTCGATTAGCGGATACACGTCGGCGATGACTCGACGCGGTTTGGCGAAATGCGCTTTCCTTTCGCTCAAAGCGCTCGATTGAAAAGGCTTCCATCATGCGCCATTGTGGTGGTAGCCACGTGCGTATAGAAACCGTAAATCAGTAGAGATCGCATGTAACAGTCCGACGATACTATATTGTGCTCGGACGTCTTCGGTCATTAGACGTCGGCGCTGTGAGCGTGTGAACAACTCGCCGTCGGTCGCGATGAGCGAATCTATCATGATGCGGCAACTTATGAGCGAACTTTTGCCGTCGCCTCGCTTATGTCTGCTTCCGACCTCGCTCGGCCCTCGTCGATCAGTCATTTGATTTTCCATACGGAAGTAGCTACAGGTTTTGTTTCTGATGCAACGCAAAGAGGAAGGAGCTACCGAATCGTGTGCTTTGCACAAACGGTTGGATGTTCACTGTTCAAATTTGAAACGGTTAGGCTTCGAAACGTTTTTGGAATGAAGTTTCTCCTCGTAGGTTGCGGCGGCAGGGAGTTGACTGTTCAAAATCGTTCGTGACACAAAAGCCTCTTCCTGTCTCTCTTCCTCCATACTGACTGTTTGCTGAAAAAGACAGAGAGAAATCCATCCCCTTACACAGCGAATCAAAAAAGGGGTTAATCCAAAATAAAACACCAATATGCACAAGCAAATTTTTTTACTTTATGTCATTAATTTTCAAATTTATAAATCATTGTAAATTAAATTAAAATTAATATTGTATTTGTCTATAAAATAATATACAAAAACATTTTTTTCTTGTACAAACGACCTTATCAAAATTTATGATTAATAACTGTCGAATAGTTTAAAAAAACTTGTTCCCAACGGAAGTCCCACGACGCCATTAATTTCAATTATTATTTTGTAACTTGTCATCAATAATAATAGCGTTTTTAGACAATTATTAATTACTTTCAATCTCGTCTTAGACCAGACAACGGGAGATAAACGTCAAAACGTAAAAAAAAGTTTTCGTAAAATAGATACAAATCCGTGAATTTTTTTCTAATTTTTTTTTTAATTTAAAATAATTACTAATGTTAATTAAACGTACGACGTTTAATTTTTGCTATCAACAACATTTGGAACTAGTTTTGAATTTCCTGCTTTATTTAAAAATACAATCAAATCTCTAATTTAACAATATTATACTCTTTCTTTAACTGTATAGCAAAATTAAAATATATTTAGGTTTAAAGTATCGGAATTAATGATGAAGTATATTTAATAAACTTTGACAAAAGAGAATAAATATTTTTGGTAGTTAAGATTCAATGATAATTTTGTAACTGCTATAATGTTTTTCTCAATTTTCCTGTTGGACATACAATACATCCAATATGGAAAACTAATAACCACAGTTCTTTCATATTTTCGTAATGAAATATTAATTATAATATTGTGATCCTAAATATCTGTTTAAAAAAACTTATTTAAATGTTTTTGATTTTCATTTCTTCCTTTAACTTATGTTTCATTTATTTTTATATTTCCTTAAATATTATAAAAACACCGTACTACATATGCTTGTCTGTCTGTCTTTGTTTTGTGCGTATATAACTCGTGAATTACTAGTTTTAGAATTTACATTTTTTTTTAGTTTTGTCGTGAACGGGGTCGGAGATAAGACCTTAAGGATGTAGAGCCAAAGCGAGGTCTTTTTATAACAAAATAATTTAGCAACAGTATATGTGTTGTTGCTGCAATCGAATTGCTGTTGGAATTTAATTGAGAGCTTAATAGAGATGGGGGTCTATCTTGAGACAGGAATCGTAATCAATAATGATGATAACGATGTTGATAATGGTAATGGTAATTTATTTAGTTACTCTATAAAGTGCAATATTCGGGTCCCCCAGGGTCTCTAACGTGATTTACAAAGTTTGCGTGAATGTATGCGATATATACGTAAGTGTGTACAAGTAAGGGCGCAATTGAGAGCGAGACAACCATCAGAATCGAAGACGGGGTCAATCGTAGGATCTGAATTGATCGGTCGATATAAAATAAATTCATTTTATGTTCACGCAGCTAGTTCTTTGTGTAAGTGTTTCGTTTTATTTTGTATTACCTACGACCAAGTAAAACAAATTGGTAGTATATTATGTTACTGATGGCATCAATGTTGGTATGCGAAGTTTACATTTCTTTCTCGGTTTCTTGTTATCTAAATAAAGAAATTATTTTTTTCTCATTTAAATAAAGAAACTTGCAGTGTGGTTTTATCTAAATAAAGAAATTTATTTCTCTTCATATCAATAAGGAAATTTACGGTTTCTTCTGATCCAAATAAAGAACCTATGATTCAGACAAACTACATGCCCTGTCAACGCTAGAGTATAATTTTCATCTTTCATATTTCTGAATTTTATTCGATTGTTATTTAAACTAAATATCTTATAAATCTTGAGTTAATCATAGTGACCGGCTCTTCAAATGCGTATACCATTGATTAGCCACCTCGACTTTGTCAAGGCTGATTCTCGTAATTCGCCCACAGTTGAAGAATTACCTTTGGCCGACATGGTTTTTACTGTTTATTGTTTGTTAACATTTCGTACTGTTTAAGTGGCGCTGTATTCGCTACTCGTTTTATCGTATCAAATCAGATTTTAAAGAGCTCATAATGACAATATTTACTTATTTTGTGTTTCATAATGATAATATGTATTTACTTATATTCATGTCAATTTTGTGATCTTTAACGAAATGATGTGCTAGTTAAATCCCTTTTGGAATACTGGTGCAATAAAATAATTTGGATGAATTTGATTCGTGTTTTCCAACGCAAATTAAATTTATCTATTCATTTTAGTATCACAAATCAATAACGACCAAGAATTGAAAGCAAAAATGGAAGCGAAAATTCTAAAGTAACATTTGACATCTAAAAACATGTTAATAACATCATAAATAAAATCATAAAGTGTTTGTCACAACTTTATTAATGTGCTATCTAAAATTGATATAAAATACGAGTACAAAATTCTATTTTGTGAATTCACACCAGGATTTTTGTTGATAATCTTGTTGGTAAAGAACACGTGAAACGTTTTCACCAAAATCAAAACTATGGAAACACGACATTAAAGCCATTGTGATGAGAATTTGAAGACCGATTCATTTCAGACAAAAAAAGGTAATTTTTCAGGCGCCATCCATAACAGAGTCTTTCTCAGGCGTAATTTTATGACAATGCAAAAGAAATACTCAATATTATCTCAACATAAAATTTATTATTTTCTTTATAATTATTTATAAAATATTTCTAACTCAATTATTAACTTTGTTTTAAGGAATTCGTAAGAAAAATCCTAACAATTTTTGTACATTTGATTTCAGGGCATAAAAATATAATTCCAAAATAGAAAGCAAAACTCAACATTTTCATTTGCGGGCTTTTGTCATCAGTTCTAAAGATACATTTCTTATTGGCGACCACATTTCATTTTTATTTTTCATGGATATTGTTATAAGTTAATGTAAAGTCTAACCAAAAAGGTGAAGGGGGGGTCAAACTTGTTTATTAAAAACATATTATTTATGTTATGTAATAACGAAAATATATTTGATATAACCACATGAAAGAGTGTTAGTTAAAAATTTTAGTATTTTTTTTAAGATTTTTCAATTAGATTTCTCTTACTAATACTTAAAAATCCTAGTTAAAATAATCACAGTATTTTTGGAACTACCCTCATAATCTAATTTAATTTATTAGTTGATCAATAACAGTGATGGTTTTTAACGGCTATTTCATTTTCTAAGTGCTGTGCTTTTAGTCAATCAATCGGTGTTGTAGATCATGTTATCGTCATATATCGATAGTCAACTTTAGCGACTCATGGCTGTTGCATAGTACCTTTTGCCTAGTCGGAATTTAAAATATTCGACTACATGGTATTTTCATAGCTTTTAAAAGAAATTGCACTTCACTTTCTCAAATGAAAGAGCTTTCGTTGAGGAAATAAGAAAAAAAAATTATTGTGCTCTTTGATAAAATTTGAATAATTTCACAGTATTGACTTGATTCGTTATATGCCCCAATCTTAAGATATTCAGACATACAATTTGCTTGACTTTTTCGAAGCCCTCAGGCACTATTGTCATTGATAATGATCTGGTAATTAATTTTTTAGCTAAAAAAAATATATTTTTAACTTGCGCCTATTTCACAGAAAGGTAGGCAGAACCGCAGATGTCTACAGTACTCTGCAAATTAAAAGCAATTGTCGATAAGAAATTAGTGACGACGAAAATCACCAGTTATAATGCCTTTTTTCTTTAGTATGTATCCACACACACACATATATATATATATATATGTGGCGCAGTATATAGGGTTACTACGGACTGCTCACTACCGACTGCGCCAATTTCATATATATATATACGTGGCGCAGTCGGTAGTGAGCAGTCCGTAGTAACCCTATATACTGCGCCAAGGGGATTCGATTCTCGGCCAAGACAAAAATTTATTTGATTAACAATTAATGTTTGTCTTGAGACTGAGTGTTTCTATGCGTTATATGCATATATTTAAATATATATATATATATATATATATCAAATGCCTCATTGCTTATTTTAGGGCGGACGGTGCTGTGTGTGCGTCCGAAGATACTTATTATAAATTGAATATCTGTTTACCATTTACACGAACAGAATTTGAACGACTGTCTGTTCGCGTGTTTGGGCTAATCTCCGACAGGAACGTAAATTTGAACAACACGATCTATTGAGCCGATTGCTCGACCGATAGTGTTCGAATTTTGTGTAGAAGTAGATCATTATTGGATCGCGAGACGGAACTGTGTTCATACAAATAATTCAAATAAATATAAAAAAAAATTTTGCAGAAATCAAGACCGAGATCGACCAGAAATCGGAGTTTAATCACCGCCGAACCGGACGGGAAACTATCAGTATTAGAAAATGCATAGTTAACCGTCGTTAAGGGTCGTCGTGAAACGCCAGCAGCGGCGGTCGGGGGGTTACCGCTTAGGGGGGGCGGGCGCAATAACTCAACGCTCTATTAACCGACCGCTAAAAGAAAGTCGCGGCGTTTAGCGGCGTTTTGCTCTATAATTGCGGCGGCCGGCGCGGCGCGCTCACAATGGCGGTCATTCTAGCGGGAAAGTGAAATTAGCCTTGTTGTGTCCACCAAATTGCGCCTTTTTTTTTTCGGACACTGCACGCGAATCTGGGTACTTTGGAGCGCAATTTCCTGTTCCGACCGCAATTTTTCCGGTAAAATGTGGGAGAACGATGTAGCGTAACGAGATGACTCCAATAGCACAGTTTTCTGGTTTTAAGAATGGTACAATGTACGGACCGACGAGAGCGCTTCTCGTCGAAATTGTGCGACAGCTAAAATAATCGGATTCGCTCACACTAAATTGAATTTTTATCATATAGTATGCTCTGTGAAATTCTCTATCGAACAATTATTTACGATGTTTTGAATGGTTTGCGATTGCAATTTTTTTCGTGCTTCTCTAATGAAACATTTACAATTTGGTTTCGATTCTAGATTATACAATTATATATGTAAAAAATAATAAATAAATGAATCTCCATTTTTGGTTTGAAATCCATATTTTTTTTTGTACTTTAGCGATGGCATTATAAGACGGCATTTGAAAACAACTATGTATGATAAATTGTTAGATGTTAAATCAAATAATACAATAATATTGTAAATATTGTATACTAAACTATTATTACATATATACCGTTTTGAACTATATTTATTTCCTTATTTTATTACTTAAAGTGGGTGATTCATCACCACATTAAAGATTTTGATAGCAATTTTTACTTTGATACAATTTTTCTTTTCAAATTTATCTTTATGTGTATCTTTTATCAAAAAATGCCATTTAAAAAATTTAATGTTTCTTTATTTAGCGCTATTTCGTAGCATTTTGAGAAAAAGCCTTTTGAAATAATTAAATTGTTGCTATACTATTGGTTGTAAACAACAAAAATCACTACATGACATAAAGTACAGATGGCACTATTTAAATAAAGTACTTAGATACATTTTGCAGAATAAATATTTATTGTAGGAAATGAAAATACCAACTTTTCCCGTCAGATTTTATCGTATTTTCTTAGCAAACTTGAAAGACGCCGAGCAAAGCCCGATTGCTCAGATTTTGTTCACCTTATATTCTGAATTTCGAAAGAAAATCGAAATAGGTCATTAGGTTTAGATAGTCTGAAAGGGCAAGGTCAAAGCTAAGGCGAAAGTCACCAGCACATCTCAGCTAAATTCTCTCAATTTTCATTGAGTAATTAAATACAAGTGTGGAATAACTTTATCACGGTGAAAAAAATAGATAAGTTTTGTTTATCGACGTCAGACGTTTTGTCTCAAACGCTCGTTTTATTAGTTAAGTTTTGCTCTGTCAGATTTTCAATCAATACATTGCTGAACTGTGAAAGGCTACATTTACAGCATTACAGTATAATCACTAAACAAATATATATATATATATATATATATATATATATATATATATATATATATAATTCCAAAATCGGTATTAGATGCCACCTATTAATATGTAAATGACAAGTTACTCTAATGTAGCATTGTATGAATTGAGAAAGTTCAAATTATATGTATTTAATTCTTTCTCTTTGAGATCTTTTCATCGAATCGAGTTACACATACAAAAATGTTGTTTGACTTTTAATCAAAACTACGTAAATGTGACGCATGATACTGCAACGTCTCGTTCAGAAAGGCTAGCGGTTCAGAAACTAAATTAAATAGCAAATTCACAAGAGAAATTCAAATTAGTCAGTAAATGCCGATATTAATTTTGAGGTCTTACAACCTATTCTGATAATATGCCGATCGTAATTTCCTTGCTAAATTTTACGTCTAATTGTTTGTCATATTTAGTCTTTTGTTATGCAATTTATTACAAACTTCTTTGGATTATCACGAACCGTTAACAAAAACCGATGTACTGTCAAAAAAGAACAAATATGTACTTAAAACAATAGGTAATTAAATCTATACTTAATATTATGCATAATAATATACACAAACTGTTCTGTAGGGTAAATGATAGTATTTATTTAGTTTCCATGTGCGTTATAAATTTCTGCAAAGTCATTTAAAAGTTTTTGACACGATATTTAGGGCTCAGGTTTTTGGTGACCTTTGCAGGGCACGTGTTGTCATAATCTTATCGAAAGATTTGCAACTTGATGCCTTCAATGGGGCTAGGCTTCCTTTAACGATCATTGTCACCGATCGGGCGGCAGCGTTCGGAGCTAAAGATTTAACATGCCTTTTAAGGCACACAGGAGATGGATAAAATTATTTTAAACTAATTAATTGCTCATGGTCAGGAATTTAATTTGTAACCTTTCGATTTGTAAGTAGAGCGCCAAACATTAAACTAGTAACTGCCTCCCGAGAATGTAATTCCCGAAAACGATACATCATTTTTATTTTATTACATACGAGGAGCGTCCAATATGAAGTGAGAATGAGGTACAAACGCTTTGGAACCAAAAAAAGTAAATACTGGTCGGTAAAGCTGGAATATTGATTAGATTACAAAAAAAAGGAAATTATCTGAATGTAATATGTTTTTAAAAATGAAGCCTTTTGTTAGCCGTCTGTCGTAGCGTGTTGTTGTAAATGGAAAAAAAATAGCGTCTGTGCTTGAAAAATTTCTTTTCTAAATGAGGTAATTAAAACTTACAGGATACTTTAGGAGCAAAATGCTCCATCGTACTCTACAATTGCTCGTTGGTGTGCCGAATTTAAACGTGGAAGAACATCCACCAAAGATGACCCTCGTTCGGGACGCCCAACAACGACAATGGTTGCAGTAATGATAAATAAAAAGGCCATTCGGCAAGGTCGAAATGGAAGTAGATTTAATTTTATTTTCGTATGTGATTCATATGAAATATGTAATTTTCGGATTTACAAAATTTTAAAATGCTGTAATTTCCAAACTAGTTGACCGGTTTGGCTCAAATTTAAACTTGACCTTTACAATCACCCATAGTTACAACCACCCATGTTAACTTTCATTATGATCTCAAAAGAATTATACACGCTATCGTGCTGACAAACCCCGCGTTATATCGTATATATATATATATATATATATATATATATATATATATATATATATAAATACATACATATATAATCTTTTGAACCATATGTCGTTTCTGACTCAGCTCGTCGAGTTGAGTCGAAAAACAGAAAAATTCTTCAAAAGTTGCGTCATGAGGACAAATACAATAGTCAGATTTTTATGAAATCTATTAAAAAAAGCGAAAACATTTTTAGCCTATCGTCGTGTCACGATACGATTTATTGCCGAAAAAATAAAGATTTCGACTGGTAGTGTACATAGCATCTTATACGAAAGTTTGGGGATGAAAAAAATATCCGCGCTCTGGATCCCCAGAGTACTTACGGATGCACAAAAACGAACTAAGCTGAACATATCTCGAGCGTCTTTGGAACTGTCATAACAAGATCCCGATAGTTGGCTCGATTTACAACCATAGATGAAACGTGACTTCATCATTACGATCCAGAAATAAAATTTGTCTATGACTTGGAAAAGACTATTATATCTAACCCTTGAGGAATTTAAGACGTTCTGCCGGTAAGATCATGGGTTACCTTTTCTGATATAGGAAAGGGGCGGTCATGATAGAATATCTCGACCGTGGAGTTACTGCTACGGGCTCTTTATGTACAGAACAAATAAAAAAAAATCTAGTAAAATTCGAAACAAACGGTGAGGCAAACTAGCAAAAATTGGTTTGTTTTATCGAGATAATGCCTCGACTCATAGGTCCGCTGTTGCTACGGCTACAATTCGGGATGCTGGCTTCGAAATACTTAAGCATTGTCCAAATTCACCCGACCCTGTCCCTAATGATTTCTATCTATTTCGAAGGTTGAAGGAGTATCTGAAAGGACATATATTCGAAGATGATGAAGCTGAAGATATAATCACTTCCATACAGGATTTTTTTAGGTGCTCAGGATGAAAAGTTTTCTGAGAAAGGAATTATAAGCTTAGAAAAAAGGTATGCCAAATGTTTTATGCTATATAAAAGGCGACTGTCTCGAAAAATAAAATAACATTTATTAAAAGTTACCGACAACACACTTATTCCCACTTTTTATTGAATGCTTCTTGGTAAGCATATGAAATTTAAATGGCGACGAAGTTAAAAATTAAAATGGCGCTGTAGCGTACAGTCGACATTTTTAATTTCTTAAAACCGTAATGTAACCCATAATAATTATAATCTTCCTTTTAGATTCGCCATTGTATACGTTAAGAGTTAACATGTATTTTGTCTTTCAACACATCCCAAAAAAATATTCCAATGGACACGCGTTGGGAATGACGAGTTTTTATAATATTTTCGTAAAGTAATTATTGCACTTATATTCATAGTAAACAACACTTATTTCCATAAAAAAAGACATCAAGTCGGTAGTCGGATTCCCACATCTGGGGTTCCGTTCCAACGAACAAAACGACGTGGAATTTCCAATCGTAGTGTTAAAAAACAAGGTATCGCAAACAATGTGGGATATAAATGTATGCATGAACGGTAGGCAGTTTTTGTAGTAAAATTTACATGTATTCTTACACGGTTCAGTGATTTCGACTGTTATGATAATTGATAAAGTTGTAAAAATATTCTATTCAAAGTACTTGTATTTGAATATATTGATAAGCAATTGATAATAAATTGGCTCCCTTCACATTTCTAAAATACTTAGTTCTAAGTTAGATGGGCGAGAGGACATACAGAATTAATAATTTTTGAAGGTGATCAATCACAAAATACACATTTCAGAGGAAAAATCACTTAAAAACAGTCCGATCGTATTAAAATACTTTAAACTAATATGGCGGTTACGAAAGTGGAAAAGTTGACATTTTTAAAACCATTGTTTTGAACTCATTTAGTATCCGTGCATCATTGTTTCGTTCTCAATACATATCATGCAAGTGGTTTCTGTAAAAGAGGCAATTTTTAATGTTTTACGCTTAATTAAAAAAATGGAACTCCTTGTCGGATAACTCTTGTGTCTTAATATTTAATACCAGCTTAAAGACTTAGATTTTAACAGTTTAAATCTAGATTTCAACCGTTTTTTTTTCAAATTTCACTACAATATTATCTACAATTAATAACCTACAATTACTAGAATTTCTCGACCTTATAGAACGGGCGGACAACCGGTCAGCAATAATTTCTTTTTGGCTACGGAATCCTAAAAAAACAGTGAAACGTTACATTGCGCACGCGCCTTCACTTTATCATTCCGTTTTCGAAACAATGACAAATTGGGATACTACAGACTACCTTAGGTATCTGTCTACCAATAGAAAGTAAGAAACGGTTCGTCGATCGCGGACCCGGGTATCGGCGCCCGGGACGCTAACGGTACGCGGGCGATGCGGCGCGACGGTAAATAAAAAAAATACCCGCCTAAATTAGCCGCCGCCGTCGACGCCGCGGCTTGCGCGCGCGCCGTCCGATCGGCGCTTAGATCATTTCGGATTCGATTCGTCGTGGAGAACCGTGAGAAGGTGGACGAATATCTTAAGGGATGGGTCTCCGATAATAAGTGAACTGCGAAATCGACAAAATGAAGATATACATAAAGATACATCAGAAAATAATTATGAAAAATTTGTTGAGGAATTGTGCTCAACGAATCCGTAGCGATTTACTACCGCTAGGGATACGCCATCAAACTTATATAAACCATATATATTATACTAGCTTTCGCCCGCGACTTCGTCCACGTGGTCATAAAATGTGTTCCTTTGTCTTTTATATGTAAAAATCTCGCTGTTTGTCCCAATCTCGTTACCGCTTTCGATTTGGTTCCCTATTCTTGATTTCGATCCAGGTCCTGACTCTCAATTCTGCCCGCCGTTCCGCCTTCGGTTCCAATGCCACTCACGGTTTTAAATTGTATGACGTTAGGATGAATGCCCGTATGAAACTAAAATATAGGTTGTTACACTCTAGAATAATGTAGTTTTCTAGGTGTGATAGAATTTTTTATGATTTATACAACCCTCCTGAGAATATTTTTATTTTCGGACATGTATTTGGGATAATATAAAAAATGCATTCTGCTACACGACAGGCCTTATCTATCTGCGAAAACTGCATTAACATCCGTTCAGTAATTTAAGAGGTGTGCCCGAACAGACAGACAAAAAAATTAACAACGTTTTGCTATGTCATATTACTTTTTTCCTATCGTCCCCTCTTCATTTTTCATACATTCCTGCAGTGTATACACACCCGGTTCCACTGATTTATTTATGTTTATATTGAATATATATGTTTTATAATAGGTGTAAAAAATATGATTTGATAGGCCAAATCAAAGATTAAAGGATCAGATGTTTTTGATTCAAGCTAAAAAATAAACTTCCTATATTCCATAGGATATTTCAAAGTAAATTTTCATCGAGAGAAATATATTATAAATTCAAAGATTTCTTGATGGCTAATATATTTTCTGCGCATAAATGCAAATCATAAATTACAAAAAAAGCTTCATCCGTTTGTTTCAGTCCAACCTCCCACGCTCTAAAATAAGCACAATTTACTGTTACACTAATATCCTAGCTTCCCGCCTACGATTTGTGTATGAAGATCTAGTAATCAATAGACTTTTGGCGTAAAATAACTAACTATTAAAATCGCTCCTTGAAGTAAATGTTCTTTGAGCATTTACATTCAAGCACAAACAAATGTAGTTTTCGCCGAATTTAATTGGCCACGTAGGTCGCACTGAAAATTTCAGGAATTAATGAGAAAAAGTTACTATCAGTGGTTAAACATGGATTTGTTGTTTCTCAAAATATTCTCTGTTAGCATAAATGCATTTTTTTTTCATACAATTAAACCAATTTTGATAATTTATGCCACTATTCCCTGGTGATATCGAAAACATGTTTTTCATACTCTTCGACAACCATTTCTGATGATGAAAATTGTTGACCGCGTAATTGGTTTTTAATTTATGCGAACAAAAAGAAAGGCACAAGGTTCCAGGCCAACATCATTTGCAGGATTGTTCATAAGTTCTTGTTTTTCTTCTTCAAAAATTTACCTTTCTGTTTGGTATTGTGAGAACTGGTATTGTCGCGGTGCAAGATGATACGACGTTTACGGTTATTTTTACGGAGTTCATCAATAACTTCCGGCAAACAACTGATCGTGTACCAATCACTGTTCACGGTACGACAATTCTTCAAAGCAACAGTAGCTACGTGTCCAGTCTTATTAAAAAAAGAAACAATCATTCGCTTTGAGGCACTTCGCTCGCGCGCCACTATGGTTGGTCTCGGCTCATTTTGATAGACCGATACGTTCCATAGCTGCTTTGCTTTGGGGTCTTAGCATTAAATCTATATTTCGTCACCTGTTATTATGTCCCACACCAAATTTGACGCTCTTCCTTGAATCTGATAAGAATAATCTTGCACCAAGTGACGCAGTCCGTTTTTTGAGGCTCAGTCAAATTGTGTGTGATCCACCACGAGTACAATTTTTTCATACCCAAATGTTTGTGTGGGGTTGATTGTATTAAACTCACACCTGTGCCTAAGGATGCCCGATTCTTATGGTAGGTCACATCCCTGTGTGTTTCGATCATACGGCGCACAGCATCGATGCTTTTGTTGTTCACAGCAGTGGACGGGCGACCGTCACGAAATTTATTACTGATATTGACACGACCGCTCTTAAATTCTGCAAATCAATTATAAATAGTCATCTTGCACAATGCTTCATCGCCAAAAACAATTTGAAGCCCAGTGAGGCTCCGTTGAGCTGTCAAATTACATTTAAAATCGAAGAAAGTCATACTAAAAAAATTTTTACGATTTAAATGTATAGTGATGAAGATTAGGCAATTTTCAAAATGACGCCACAATGTAAAAACAATTGACAGTTAGATTTTCATCTAACTGTCTTCTATAAAAGCGGAACCCTTATAATTTCGTCATGTCCATCTGTCCGTACGTCCGTATGTCACAAGCATTTTATTCAAAAACCGCAAAACGTATGAGATTTATAGTGTCTTGTATAAGCCGCTACTTAGTTTCATGGTTAAATAAGAAAAATAAATATTTCTATAGGGGGCACTCCATACATGTTACAGAAGCCGAAAAAAATTTTTTTCAACGAACATCAACGTGTGGCACATATTTCGACAGTTCTTTCAAAAACACTTTAAGGTTTCTGAGCAATTTTTCTGATTACGTTAATAATTTTGGAAAATGATCGGTTCGAAAGTTGAAGAAATTGTGTGTCACCCTCCCCCCCCCCCCGCTCTATTTTTTAAACCGTATTTCCAAAAAATATGAAAAAATAATGCAGATAACGCTTAATAAATACTTTAAACAAAAATTATTTTGAACATGGTTCAGGTTTGTGAGTAATTGCCGAAAAACTGCACTTCTCTACAAAATGACGTTAAGTGCCATGAAGATACGCTCTTCTGCTGATGCATTTTAGTTTACACCAGTTGAATAGTTACAGTCGACATACCCACTTGTATTACTAGCTATAAGCGACTAAAATGCTTATAACTATTCTGTGCGGGAAACATGGAAAAATTGTAACAAAGTAGTTTTTTCGTCTGTAGAGTTTTCTTTGAAATAATGGCTTCGGAACCCTATAATGAGAACATGTTCTTGGCTAATTTTTTAATATTATTCGTGTAAGAGTGCATCGTTTGTCATTAAATCGATATCGTTCAATTGTCCACCTGCTCGTTAGGGGATGAATGCATTTTGCGCTTATACAAGTGGAACTAATGGAACGATTAACATTTGACATCGTATTAATGGAACGAAATATTGTTTGCGAATTATTTAATTCATGATATATTTTAATGACTTCGTAAAAATGATTATTGTAAGTTCCCAGCTATATAAGATATTAATTGCATTAAATAATTGAGATTACGGTTTTCATCATTAAAAAAATTATATTTTTTTCTGTCTATCTATGTATATATATATATAAATTGGGTTGCGTTAAACTTAGCATTTTATAAAAAAAAAAACCATATAATAAAGAAACGGCACATTGCACGAAGCACAGAATTAGAACCAATTGTGCGAACCGATTAGTGTAAAAGTTTTGTTTGACTTCGTAAATTTAGTATAATTTATTTTGACGAGACTGTTTCATTGTGCATATATTGTGCAATAAAAATTATTCTTAATAAAAATATAGTTTTTATATTGTTGAAAAATTATTATGTTATGCACGTCAAATCTATCATGATATTACAATAGAATTTATAAATTATACATATTTAAATATACCAATCTTTAATTTCGACATCGTATGCTTTTATCGTTGACACATATCTCACATTCGTTATAAGATAACATTGCAACACGTGAGCACAGAAATAGCATTTATATTTTTACACCATTTCCGAACCTAGTATTTGCTATTAATCGAGTTATAAATCGCTTTGAATTTATATACTGTAATTAAATCGATATCATTCGATACGCTATCTGTTAGAGATTTACGACTCACGATGTCGTGTCGGTGCCGGATAGATATTAAGTCGAGTATCGCGATTGTCTAGGCCGTTTCTCATCTCTAGCTTATAGTAGGTTTGCCATAAAAAAAAAAAGGTTTTCTTTGTATTCGTATTAAAACGGAACATTTTCGTGTCTGATTTCCTGAAATAACTTTATCGAGAGCCATATAGAACACAACCTTGAAATGAATTAGATCACACGATGTGAATTTTATATAAGGTAGGGTCATGGTCCGGCTTACTCGGCGGCAGCACAAGAATAGATTGGTTCGTTCGGTGACAGTGGTATCTGCTTTTGCGTTTCGTCCAGGGACTGAGAGTTCCGATGGTCTACAGCCCTCGCCGTAAGATATACTATTCCCTCCATCAGTATCTTATTCCTCTCTAAAATACCGGCAGCGCACTAGTAACTACTCTAGGCCTGCGAGCGTCTATGGTCTGCTGTGATCACCTACTCTCTCTGGTGGTTCGCACGTTCGTTTGCTCCTTGAAAATGCCCTTCTAAATATCGTTACACGGAGAAAGAAAATGTAGAAAACGATATTGTTAAATGTCTATAATTTGATGGAATGAACTGTTTCTTTAGCTTTTTCGAATGATTTCTGAAACAAGTCTGGCAAATTCTAGAAACAAGTAGCCGACATAGATCGATATCAAGTGTTATGCGATACCAGCTCCGCCTCATGGTCCCGTTTGCGCCGCGACTGTCGGCTGTGCCGGCGACGTGTTCCACGTTAGTCTTCCAAGTCGCGGATCGCGACCCGCGGATTATGGCCGAGACAAAAGCGGCACGTATCGGCGGGCGGCGGCGGCGCGCGCGACTTTCACTCCGGCTTTCATTAATCAACGCGAATTAATCTAAATGAGAATGGAGCATTGATTGCGAACTCTTTACGCTTCTAGAGCCCGCTCTACGCAAATAATCGGATTATCCCGCGACCGCCGCCGCGCCCGCTCGCTCTGCGCCCGCGCATTCTGTCCGCCGGGCCGTGTCGATGGCTTAGAGTATGGAAGAACCCTCGGTTACATGCGAATAGAAGTGACGTTAACTCTTACGAATGGAAATAAGTGATCGCTCATTTCATCACAAAAGAATATTATTGACCACAAGCTGAATACTGCTAAGCTTAGTAGTGGTTATATTAATAAGTAAAAAAAAAACTTATGAAATTCGCGTAATTAGTCAAACCCATTTCTCAATCATTTCAATATTTTTGAGTGATAATAAATACAGAAATTGGGTAAAAGTATAATTATCGAAAAGAAAATTTTGCATGACAACTATTCAGATTATCAACTCGTTGACAGTTTTATGATAATAATGTATTGTAATAAAATAGGTGGTTAATTATTTATTTTATTAATTAATATCAACAAAGGTTGGCTCACAGACCAAACCATGGAAAATTGCTTAAACCACTTCAAAACTTTTGCAGTAGACTTTATAGTCTTTTCACTAGACTTACGAAAAGTCTACTTCTATAGACCTTTTCAATTATGTGTCGTACATATCCCACCTGAACTCGTAAGATCGAGTCGTATTTAAATTCATAAGTGGCGCACACGCCAACATTATCTTTTTACGCTTATTCATTATAAATAGAAACGTTACTTTAGCTTGTAGTAGAGTGGATGTAGTAGTAGATGAGAGTAGAATCAATGCTATGGAGATGTAGTCTTTGCGTGGTACGAGCGGAGTGTCTTTGAAGGATGATGTTATGTCGAGAACGCTATGAACAGAAACGCCGGGCTGGATAATTCAGAAGAGATTAATGGAAGAACATGGGCGAGAGAAATTTAAAAGGGGAAATCTACATGCGTCTGATAGTAAGAGGCGACAGAATAACTTCAAGGTTCTTCTTTTGTGATAGGTACGCAGTTGACTTGCTACTAACGGCGCTTGTATCGGATTTCAGAGTTACAAGGACTTGTTTGATATTTTAAGAAAAGCCTTTTGAAATACAACTTTCTTTTAACTTTAATGTGTGCTATTGTTTTATATACATAAGGTAGTAAATCACTCTCTTAACTGGAACAAGATGTTGAACATAATATATTTGTAGCACATAGTTTAAATAAAGCTGTAGTAGTACACAAATTACATTAAATTTTATGTAACTTGCCTATATTAACCGGTGATTAATTTTAATCTCTTCTTAACAGCATGTTTAACTGTCTGCCTATAAGAAGTTATTCACATATATATAATTATATCATATCATATACATAATCATAAATATTTGTTTGTACATTTAATTTATACTCCGCTCGATCAATAATTTCTGTTAATCAAAAGATTTCAAAATTTATTCTGCGTAATGCTCAAATTGCAGGTATTTCAAATCGATTGTAAAATCTTATCATCTTCTTAAAACCATTGCTGTAATAGAAGAACAGACATTGTTCTCTCCTATCAATCAGTTCAGTGTTAGAGAAGCTTTTCTGATGAAGAAGAAGATTATAGACAACTCGTGCGCAACTATAGTAAAACCAAAAAAAAAACAGCATTTTTTCAGAAATACAGTGTTTCTGAATTCTATATCAGAAACTAGACGGTATTTAAACTTAAAAGCTCTGTTGTTTCCGCTTCAGGCGTTCAAATCGGTTAACCGGAGATACACTTTTCAGTTCAACGATGTAAAAATAAATTTAGAATCGTGCCGGTTTACACTACAGACAACTTAGAAAATACAAAAACAAAATTCAAAAATTTCATTTTAAACTAAGTCAATATCTACAGCGTTTATTAAATGTTTTTGGAATATACGATAAAATTAAATTTGACGAAATTCTCTCATTGTGCCAAAAAGAAACGATTCAATTTTATTTTAAGTATATCATTTATAAACGAACCATCTCTCGAATTCGACTATCACCTTCGGTGATTTTTTATTGCCTTGAATATGTTTTTAACAAACATTCCAATTAATATCGCATTTGTAATTTTAGCAAGGGCTCGTTTGAAACTAGATTTCATAAAAAAATTAAATCGATCGTTTGACCGAATTCTGAGATATTTATTTAAGTGCTTTTTAAATAATTTTCAAGCTATTTTACCGATCAAAAAAAATCAGTTCTGTGCAAATTTAATCAGTTTTCTATTCCGTGTAAAACGGTTTTAAATATTGTTAGTGAAATCAAAAATTTTTCGAGGAATATTATAAACAAAAATTGTCAATAAAATGTTATTTTAAAGCAATTTTTATATTTTCCGTCTGTTTGATTTTTTAATTTAATTAGTTCTTGAGTTTAAATACCTACACCAAATTACGGTTGAAAAGATAAATATTAAAAAGTTATTTTTTGAAAATGGTTCTTAGACTCATCCGTTATTAAAATTTAATATTCATTGTACTTAAAAAACTATTTGGAATGTTACAATGCGCGTTCAATTCGCTATAAAAACATCTTAATTAATAATTGGCAATTAATATTTCTTATTTTTTTTTGTAATGGTTGCAAATCATGATTTAGAAATCCAAAAACTTGATAATGTACAAGCGACTACAGCGCGAGATCTTGTCGCTGGTTAACAAAACTGACCATTGCTCAGATTTTTTTTTTTAACAAAAAAAAATTATTAATTGCATACTTAGCATATATGTGTGTAACAATAGAAATCATAGTAAAAAAATTACAAGTACTCCTATAGTCCATAACATAGAGAATTGTGTAATAAATGGCCACCATTAGAAATAATTTAAAGGTGATATATTTTTCTTCATCCTCCCATCAGCTCACATGATTTATCTATGCTAAGCAGATTTTTTTTTACTTTCAATATATACTTATACACATGTTATTATAAGTTCGACGAGGTGCATTATTAATTTAAAACAATCGATTATTATCGTTGCGCATGTCGAATGGATCGATCGGGTCCATACAGTTAACGATATAAACAATCGATCGAGATCTACGGCGCCGGCGTCGATAAACACAATGTAACCGACACCGGCCGATCTTGATAAGGCGTCGCGTACACATCGAATCAATGAACGACGGGCCCGCGGCTATCTCATGCGACGCTGAGCGCGGACCGGGCGAAGGAAAGTGTGTGGATAATGGATGGATACGAAAAAAAAATAGCTATATCAATAAAAAAAAAATAATGATATCGTGATTAATTGTTAAGGATCGCGACGATTATTGAAATGAGAGAAGAGAACGTCGAAAAGACGCATGTAAAAGGTGTTGGTTATTTTAGTTTTTAGGGTTTCGTGACTTAAAGCAAAAAAGGAACCCTAACAGTTTCGTCTTATCCGTGCATCTGTACGTCACAGACTTTTAACTATGTCATTTTTGCATCGATTCTCATGAAGTTACAGACAGGTGTCTTATGTATACCGCCAAATGATTATGTAAAGAAATTGTAAAAAAAATATGATATGTTTTTCCACACACAAAAACGACACGTGCATTTTTTTTTTGCATACTTCGTGGGGTGTCGTTGGATAGGTATTTAAAAATGAGTTTAAAGTTCTTAAGTGAGTTTTCATTCTAAATTCTATAATTTGCCGTTTGTTAGCTTTCAAAGTGTGGAAAAAAGTTTGTGTTTTCCTCTATAACTTTTAAAACAGCTATATTAATTTTTGAAATCTATAAATAAATGCAACAGAAATTATCTCCAACAAAGTCTGTTAACAAGTTTTTTTGCCTATTCACATTTTTAGTTGTCAATAGCAACATATAATCACCATCGCATATGGACAAGCATGTGGATTTTATGATTTTAATACAGTAGATACCAGTCAAAGGTTTATTTTGACCATACTGTTTTTTATTTATTTTTTTATTTATGGTTATTGATGCGGTATCTGCGTTGTCTAAACTTAATGCAATCGCAAATTCCACATCGCTAACTTCATCAGTACGGAACCCCAGATGTGGGAGTCTAACTTCCACTTGGATGTTTTTTTCTTTCGTCCGCTTTTGATTAGATCCAAAACTGTTTTGTTATATGTATATGTATAAATAAATGTTGAATGTCTCTCAGTATATCCGCGCTAATTTCTGAATCGGCTGAACGGATGATAATCAAATTTTGCATAGATGTAGAATGTTTTCTGGAACGCTAGATAAAATGTATGTTTTTGGTATATATATAAAAACATTTAAATACACCAGTTCAGGAACGGCATCAGAATCGGTATTGGAACATAGAGCAGGCCCAAGATCGAAAAGTTGCGCACCACGAAACGGACGGTAAATTGCTAGTTGATAAATAATTTAGAACTGATAAAATTTCAATGATATGTCATGTAATTCAATATGCCGTCTCTATCTGTCTGGCTGTTCGCGCACCGTGATCACAGTGCGGTGTGTGTTTGTGCGTAATCTCATACATTGAGAGACTCGGCTAAGAAAAACAAAGAACATCCAATCGCTACATCATTTTTTCATATTATATACTTAATTTTACAAATAGAATATACATGCTTATTAGATGAGAGACAAATATCGTTATTTGCCTTCAAAACTTAAAATAATGCTATGATAATATGATAAGCTTGTTGAATCCTCTGCAGAAACGTACCCTCGGACAATTTTCTTTTATTTTAGAGCGGCGAATGTTGGTTTTGAATACTACAATCTGGCCAAGTGCGTGTTGAAGACTGATGAAGACCACGGATGCGTGGAGACGTTCGAGATTTACGGCGTGACGTGCTGAGTGCTATGTCCGGAGTACGGAGTCAACGGTTTTGCTTGGTTTAAATACTAAATTATCAATTCGTCCGTGGTTAAGGATCAAATAAGAAACCCGCAGATATAAAAGTAACATATTACTATTTAGTCAGCACGTAGCTTGTGATTTTGTAATTAAAGGTGAATACTTAATTTACTATGGGACACTCAGTTTTCATGTAGTAATTTTTGAGAAATCAACACATAACTCACTAAAGCTTTCCTTTTAAATTGTCCATCCGGAGGCATAATTTTGGTATTGTGTTTATTTAGTTCTATATAACAACGTTTGGGAATTTTTTTACTATGAATATAATAGTACAATGCAAATGAATCGAATCCCAACTTAATGAAAAACAAAACATTAATTAAAACTCAAAATGTTAACGATAAAGCGACAAAATATCTTTATTTTATAGGTTAAAAAATAACACTTGAAATACGTCATAATGTTTCAAAAACTTAAAGTAATTTAAAAATTTACCGCTCCTTCGTAAGGCAGTTATGTGTCAAGAAAAACGAGCAAGAAACTTAAGGGTAACTTTTTTCAAACCAATCTGTACATGAATACAATCAAATACAAACCTATTACAAAAAGAAGCAAACCTATATGAAGTTGACCTGGTTATGTCCATGAACCTTTAAACTTTAAATATGCAGAAATTTTATAATATCCCTTTTCACGAAGTGTTTGGTTAATAAAGATCTTTAATTTGCACAAAGGTAAACATTTGTATGGTATTAAGGGCCTTTTTGGACATGGTACACGGAACCCTCTGGAATAATTCTTACTCCATTAGGCGACAAGCAAAGACTGCTGATGGGATTGGAAACAGTCAAGACTACTACCAACTAGGGGTACCACTTTCGAATTTACGCCTTTGCTTTGTCTCAAACAATAGCCTTCGGATTTTGCTACAAATCGAAGGCATCACTGGATTCAGTATCCGAACTTCTTAATTTATGCGGATTATAAAGTTGGCTCATAATGGATGTAATAGAGTAATAAAATTGGGCCAGACTGGCATAGACTACGAATTTTCGTCGTTCAAATAGTTTTAGTAAATGAACATTTTCAAATAGTTTTTTTAGTGTAGCAATTCTTGCAAACACAATGGCGGACTCATTGATATGTAATTTGATCAGAGTTTGTATCCGAGTGATGCCATTGTATTTGTAATAAATTGCTTTTTTGTCATTAGACCGCCGGATTCCATCGAAAGCGACTTTAATAGACTTTTATTATAAATATTCAATGTGTATTCACAAGTGTATTTTTCTTTTGGCTTACAAATAAAACAGAACTCAAAATGTCAATGTTATTAATACACTATTCACGGAAATTAACTTTTTAAGGCAATCTCTTTTGACCCCGGTCCGTCCGTCGACCGCGACGAACAAACAGATACGCAATCTAAATTAATAATACAACAATAAAGTTGATTAAAAATTAACAACGGCCGAGCAATTGTAATTTTCTACGCTTAATAAGTATAGGCGTTATTGAAGTGAAAGCAGGCCCCCAGAAACAATTCTTGTTTTTTTCTTCCTTAAACGTGCCAACGCTCCCAAAACCGAGATCTCGCTTTCGTCCGGCGACCGATGTCGGCCAATAAATAAAGTCGGTTTCGTATTATTTGACAATTATCGTTCACGAGCGATCCATAAAGACGGCGCGGGCGCACGCCGTTTCGCGCCTTTGCCGCAGCGTAGGGACGAACAGTGGGATAGTCGTGGACGTTGTTCTGCTAAATGAAATCTATCATTCGTTGGTAATGATATAAAGGGTGTAGCCATTGTTGATAAAGGTCTATTGTCCTAGTATTCACAATATAGTTTTGTAATTTGTCGGAGTTTGGAATGCATTAGAAAATTAAAGATTTTTTAACGAATTGTGTATGTGACAATAAATTAAGAAAATGTATGAAAATACTCGTGTTGCATATCATATAAAATGTTTGATTGATATTATTTTCTTCAGGTTAATGTCAATTTAAAAATGTCAATTTAACAACATGCATAGTCTTACGTGTTAAGTTTCTAACACGTGTTGAGTCAACGAGGAATGTATATGCTGAAATAAATTGTTATTAGAGATGTATTATGCGCTGGAGTAGAAAGATATATGGGCTGGAATGATACCGTCATTAAAATTAATTTAAATAGATTATTAAAATCTATCTTAAAGAAATTATAAGATATCCGGTATGTTTTTCGTTGCTGAACAAATGGATACCTATAATTTTTTTACTTTTAACTGCTGTGGAAAAATATCTCTGTAATTTATATGGGCCAAAAAAAAAAAATCTTAAAGAATGAAATTGTTATGGATTCTTATTCAAACATAGTAGGTGTTATTACTAAAAACTAAAAGTTTCCTTATAGGCAAAGTGGTCAAAATTATAAATAATAATCGTAAGTCTAAATTGCTTTTATCAGCATCATATCTTTATTACCCCACTGCAGGAACATAATCTCACAAAAAAAAATTAAGATTGAAGGATTTCGAGATAAATCCTCAATCTGGGTCGCGGGCGGTTAAGGATCGTTGTCAGCTTAACGGCGACAACCTCCTGAGCCGTCAGCTCAACATGCTGTTCTAAGTACGGAGCGAGTGCTTAGATTCGACTTGAGCGAAAACTCATCGATCGGTCCGCTCGCGGTCAGGAATCGAGCACGTTGTCTTCTGATTCTGCTCGAAAGCTCGCCGCCTCCCGCCGCCGCTGTGGGATAGGAGAAATCCCGATCGACTGTCCGTCATTAGACTATACCGTTCACCATTATAGCGAAGAATCGAGAAGCGCTCAATATTTTCACTTCGCGTCCGATCTACAATGAGATATCATTCAAAGTGAACGGCAGCGGCGCGTCGAGGAGTTTGGCTACTGATCGTATTCTTTTTTTTTTCTACGCAGGGGTCCCGTGGCGCATTAATAAACCCCCGTAGATTGTTAGTGTTTTTTGTTTTCTACGGAACTGTCGCAAGCGCAAGTGGCGCAAGCGCTAGATGGAAGTGATATATGACTTTCATTCGTAGGTTGAATGTCATTCAACTATCATATTATAATATAATAATAATAATATCTTCGGACATATACACAGCACCGTCTAGTCCCAAACTAAACAACGAGGCTAGTATTATGGGTACCAGACACTTGATATACTACATATATACTTTTTTTTTGTAAATATATACGTATAATACATACGAACATCCAGACTCAAGACAAACATTAATTTTTAATCAAATAAATAAATGTTTGTCTTGTGCGAGAATCGAACCCACGACCCCAGCGCAACAGGTAGGGTCACTACCACTGCGCCAATCAGGCAGTCATTATTATCAATCATGTTCCTAAGGTTCGTTATCAATTAGGTTGGAAATGTTTGTAAACATCTCAGTAGAATCGGCTGATGGACGACGAGTGTCGCTTTTGTGACAGTTATTAATTTCCGAACAATGTTTTCGATTCGGAGTAGTAGCAACATCGAAAACAGATTTCTGTATTCGATGTTACTACTATTTTTACGTTTCTACAGCTCGACTGTCTATTCGTGGTAATCTAAGAATTTTCGCCGAGCGACGAGACGACTCGAACGCGAAGCAAACCTCCAGATTGAACTCATCACGTATCTCACTACAAATCCAGTTAAATCTGAAAAATAATTGATTACTCAAAAGAAGTACACCTTTACAATTCAAGCACTACTAGATTTTCTACAAATTCGCCTACGTGAATTCGGCCGGGCAACGATGTAAAGGAATCCATCAGTCTTTTTTTCCTACAATGAATAGTTAAACTTTGTTCGCTGCTTCGTTGAATTCGTTTATTTCTGTTGCCCTTTAAAGTTCGAGTTTCTATGAATTTAAAAATAATACAAAATAACATGTAGCAACATTTTACGGAACCGCGTTATGTGTGCGCGGCCGTCGCGCTTGAGATCCGATTCATTTCTTTTTGGTCCCCGAATCGCGTTCACCGTGACGCGCAGGGCGGGAGTATCGCCGCCTTACGGCCGCAGTGACATAACAGGTTGCGCAACCAGTTCTTCATCGACAAATAATAGTTTCGGCGGCGCCGCGCGTCGTGCGAACGCCGCACAATAACCCGGTCCCTCCGACCGGCGCGGGCCGGCCCTGCGCTTTTATCTGATGCCTAAGTACTATAAATAATGAATGCCTTCGAATAACGTCGCAGAAATTTTCTCACGAACGGGCCTACGTATGACATAGTATATATAATCTTTGTTATATGTTATATAGAGCTGTGGAAAAGATGCTGGATGTTAGGTCTGGAACGAAGCGACTGATCAGGTCCATCGGTGTCGGCGTCAGTAATATATTCGATTCTTCTATTCTTATATGCGAAACTTCTGTCTTGACGGATAAAACTTTTTTTTTCAATATGGATAATACAAGAGATAAAATCAAAAAGTACCGTTTGATATTTCAGGAAAAATATTCGTTTATTAAAAATTGGATATAAAGTAGTGAATAATAAATTGATTAAAAAAAATACAAATAATAAATGTCAAGAGAGAGAGAAATAGACAAAGGCGTTACGTTTTTTTATGTTATGATTTCAATCAGTCAACTCTCACCGCAAGACGCGTTAAGGAACTTCGTTTCAAAATGCCTATCTATAATATAAAAAATAAGTCTAGACCTATTTTTAGTCACAGCTTTGCGGGTATTAAGTTGCGCCAGTGAAGTGCACAATCAAAACTTTTACACCGACGTAGAGTGAATGTTTTTGTGGTAAATCAAAGAGTAATAACTCCATTATTACATACATACATTACATCTTTTAATCTATCCATAACTTAACGTGTACGACGCATCAATATTTTTTTGTTGTTACTTGGTATTAATTATTTTCAATGTTTATCAATTTTGAATAATCATAATCATTTACCTCATCGCCGCAAAGAGCTTACGCCAACTTACTGTCGGCTGAACATTAAACACAGGCTCCCAAAAGACCTCATATTTTGATCGTTGTTCTGCGTAGGCGCATTGATGACTTTTTCCTCTCACCGTGTGCTTTCATTAAATTTTTTTAGTTTGAATACAAAATTAAGTTATTATCTTGTGTCCACAGAATCCCTATTTTATTTAAAATCATTTTTTTAAATAGTACGTTGGATTTAGTTTCAAATTAAAACAAGGATGACAAACGACTTTGGATGTGACTGTGATACGATTGCAATTTGAATCTTAATTATATTACATTCGAAATATTATTATATAAAAATTATATAAATTAGATTATTATATCAAATCGGCTTGATGTTACGGAGCTTTAAAGAAAATGTGAATGCACATTACAAAAACAACTGAAGATTACGAGTATCTATCAATAAACAATTTAGAAAGTGTAATGAAAATGGAACTATTTATTAATAAATCATTTTAAACCCTTAACGATTCACAGGTGCTTATTCATTGCTGAACATTGATATCTTATGTTTGTTATATATATATATATATATATATATATATATATATATATATATATATATATATTTAATCTATGATTTGCTATGATAAAAATGACAGAAAATAAAAATGCGTTCCTACGTAATCGGTATTATCAAATTCGCACATTAGATATTACTCAAAAAAGTTGATCTGATCTATTATAAACAAACTCTAGAAAAGAAGTACTTGCAATTATGGCAGTAATTAAAAAAAAATTCAAATAAACGCATTAAAGGACTTTCTTTATACAAATAAAAAATAAATATTAGTCGTTATTTATCTCTATTGAAATAACTTTGAAATGTATCCACTAAGTAAATGAAAATTCCTGTTTTTATTTTAAAAAATGTACATAACTCTATTTCGTGCTGTTGACGTTGGTTGTATTTCCACGCAAATAGCCAACGTGTTTCATGCGTTGTGCCGCATCCAGTTGCTGTGCTCTACATAGTGCAAATTTTTGAATCCCATCGTAGTATCCTCAATTCCAAGACCTATGCACACGAAGAAGCCACTACTATTCTATCATTTGGATGTCTCCGTGGCTTATCTAGATAAAGTCATTTTCTAGTTCTGGCGATAAAATCTATGTTCAATAATTGCTCTTTGTTTTTATTATGAATTCTTACATGGTCAAGAAATTGGACACATTTGATTCCGTTTCTTAAATTTGACTAGAAACATGTGCGAGATAAAGAACATTGTTTGAAAACAAACACATATATATTTTTTTTGTATTTCATAAGAAAACATAAACTATTTCAAGTAACCAATTTTGTATATTTTCCAAGCACTCAAGCTTATTTCCCATAAGGGTAGGCAGAGGTATCTTCACATTATACGATTCTTGCATACATCTCTCACTTCAATGATATCCATAAAACGTTTCATGCAAGCTCATCGATTTCCAATGCTTAAAATATTGCCCTTCTTTAACATAACACTGATTTGTTTGGCGCAAGAAGTAATGATGTACAAAATATCATTACTTAATTTGATTGACATATTATATTTTAAAATACTTAACAGATGTTACAGTCATAATGAAAAAAATAATTGTACTCAAACAAACAAAAAAAAAACTGTGATCGATACAAAATGCCCATAAAATCACAGTATATATTACCCTTGAGTAAATTTTTAAAACATTATTTGCTTGACAGTTAGGTAAATACTGTTTAAAGTTTAAATGATTCTGTAACATTTGAAAATTCACATCGAACTGTGGACCAAAAGGAAAAACGAAACCGATAAAAATTAATAGTGATTTTTTTTTCTGGCTGTACGTTAGAATGTGCAAATCTCTATAACTATTGAGCGATTTTTTTATGGGTATTTTAGAGGAAAATTTTACCAAGTTATCCAAGTTAGCCAAGAAACTTGGGTCTATACTCCTGTTTTTTGTTAACATTTTTTTATTTTATCTAAATCGGATGACGGATGTAACTTGATATGCCGACTGATTCATGTTGAACGGGAAATATATATAGTTGACAATTTCCGTACCGGGCCTATCAACATATCAACATCAGTAATTAATTAATGGCCGGTTCTTCATATAAGAATATTATTTATACTTTGTCAAAAGCCGGTTCTGCCAACATAGCGGAAGTTTGAGGATCACTTATCAGTTTTGTCTGAGGCCGACATTTCTGTTGTAGAATTAAATACATTTTTTTTTTTAATTTGATGTTTATATCAAGTAGAACAGATCTGATTTTTAATGGTTCCTAAGATTAAAAGTCTGAAAGGTTGGTAACTCTGCTATTCATCATGATACTTCATTTAGAACTTTTTATCAATGCAGAACAATCTCATTCAGAAGATGGTTAAGTAGATGTGAATGACGAGTATGAGAGTATATTGGTTATTAAGAGATTGAAGGTGGTCATGAGGAAGGGAATTATACAGAGAAAGACTTCTAGACGCGAACCTCTTACTGGATGGAGGTATAAGAGCGTAGTAGGTAATTGTGCGTAATTGTATGCTGAAATGGAAGGTTATGCTCTTGTACCAGATTTTGTAATCATATCATTGCTGTGGGATACCTTTCCGCAATCTTATTATTTCAGATATAAGCGCTTGACCCTTAATCACTAGCCCGCGGTGATCTGGAACCAATGGTTTGATTTGCCCTCCGAGCATGAAGCAAGAGGTGTGATCTGATTGAAATTGAAAACTTGTTTGGTCAATTTGATCATAGTGAAAATTGATTCCGGTGTCATCCGCATGACAAGCTGAGGATCTAAGAATAAAATCTTGATTTACCATAAATTTGACTAGTGTCACAAAATAATTATAACATTGACATGAAGTGTAACGAACCACTCGTGTATTTTTCACATTTTCCAATCCTCGCATTCCTAACAACAGCTACATTGGGCCTAGCACTTTGTTGTTAAACATACACGATGAAAAAAATGCGATATCGATTCAGTAGTAGCGCCATCGAATCGATCTAAAAAAACGGACCACACTAATTTGAGTTCGAAGCGTTAATGGCCTCGGGCTATACTCGTGACAGAATCGATATTCCATGCATCTTAATAACCCTCCAATTAGAGAATCGTTATACGATGTGGAGTCGGATAAAATCAATTACTTACTAGAGATTGTCGGACTGTCGAGAAAAAAAAGTCATGTTTTGCTCGTATCCACTGTAAATAAAAGTGTAAATGCAAGTGCCCTATATTTCAAGTTCATAGGTAATGAAAGAATGTCGATAATCTCCGGTTATAAAACGACAATGTAATATAAATGAAAAAAAAATGATGTTAAAATTATTACAAAAATAGCAAATACCTATTTCAGAAAATCTCATAAACGTAAAAATACTCATGTGAAAATATATTCATTAAAGGAAATTGTAGTTCTAAAACAGGTATTGGTTCTTCTTTTAAGGATCCTAAACTTGAAGTGTAAAGGAACTCCTGTGGTTAGTCAGTGCTATCTGTCTGTCCGTACATCTCTGCCGACTAAAATTACTTACTGCTTTCTTTTTTATTTACTTATACAAGATTTTTTTTAGAAAAACATCTAAAATGCCTAATGAATGAAAGATTTGTATTAACATGATATTCGATATATATTTGACGAAATATAATATGATGTTCTGGGCGTTAATAATTAGGGGATTCTAAGTTTTTATGTTTTAAAATCTCCTAATTATTAGTCTATAGTATTAAGTTATGATCACCAAAGCGTTGGCGCTTGAGAAATACTAGCACTGCTGCAAAAATGTGTGTGTGTATTAGTGTACATGTGCAACAAGTGAAACTTCTTTATGACATCGTTTTTAGAAAAATGATCCACTATTTACAGAAATTGGTTAAATAAAGCTAAATTAGATACAGTTTAAGTAAAAAAAAAATCATTTTGTATTATATTAACGCTATTTTATTATCACAGACATGCATACAAACAGTATAATTATTTCACCTTATTATTGCTATTAGGATCATTATAGTATGTATTTTATTAATTAAGACAGAATTATTATTATCATTGTTATCGTTATTACATATTTTTGCAATTAATGGCTCATGGTAACTAAAATATGAAATATATGGTTTACATTCCACGGAATTCAGTGACCTATTAAAACCTCCATCAATTGTAGTGCCGGATCTTGCTGTTTGAGGACTGTTTTTCATAAATAAAATCTATATATTATAAAAAGGAAAAAAAAATTTACATCTCTATGTTCTCATTTTCTAACTGTATACAGCTTATTTTTAAATGATTATTGTTTTTATTATTACAATTAATTGATGTTCACTAGATTGACAGTCGTATTAATTATTATATAATTGCTAGTTTTAATCAAATTATATACATGTACCGATACTTACAATCAAAAACTGAGGTTAACCTGAAATATCTTAAAAAAAGTAAATACCATAATCACGCCCACGTGTTGGATGTTTTAGAAAAAAATATAATTACTTACTTTTGTTAGCAATCCACTGGAATTAAAATAAATCCTCTTTTTTTGTCTACCATTTTATTATTGAAATATTATTTCTCACGTTACTACCGAGTTTTAGAAATAAATATGGCGCGTAACAGAAAAATGTGAGTTAGAAATAAATATGGCGCGTAACAGAAAAACGTGACGATAAAATTTCTCTCATACGTCGATAAAGAAGTTTCACTTGAAAAATATATTTGTATGGATGTTTGTCATACACTGGCGTCTAGACGGATTATAATTGGGACTTTGACCATTTGAGGTGGAATCGTTTCTCAATGGTTTTAAGATTCTTATAACATTATGTTTCCTTGGATGTCCGTTGCTGTATAAATAGTAATTTTTTATCACTACCATTTACGCCCAAGGGAGGACTAAGATCGGTATCGAGCTCTGTATTAGATTGGAAAATGGAACGGGGCCCGAATCCGGCAGCTTAGCCACGACTGAAGTCGAGAACGGGACCATGATCACGATTAAAAGTGACAGAAAAATCGACCGATATAGAAAATGAAGGAACGCCCACGGGAGCAAAATATTTAAAAAAATCCTGAATCTAAATTTACGCGCAGCAAAACTGTCGAGTGACCACTAGCGTAAAATAAAAGTCAATGTCCATATTAAGATTTGAATTGCAGACTTTAAACCTTATCATTTATACAAATCAACATTAACGTTACAATTGTATTAAATTTAAAAATATAATTTTCGCTTATACAAAAAGGTTTTTACATATACTGTTACTTCTCATATTGTTGGTAGTGCTAACTCATACTATTTTATTCACATCTAAATTTTTCAACGCACATATATATATACTACATTAGCATGTCGGTGACGCAGCGAAGTGAACTCATAAGATTTTGCCCATTCGAAAACCATCTAACGTCCAAAAATAAGTCGTCATGACACGCCTGGCAAATATGAAACATCTAAATTTATTATCATTTATGTATTAAAATATTTTTCAATAAAAAAAAATGAAAACGAATAGGTTAAATTTAGTTTTATCACTCCTTCTATAATTGTCAATCATATTTAAAATAATAAATTATTTTAACCTTTTAAGACAAATTTATTTTGACTAATCGATGTCCACCGATAAAACCGTTAAGCACTTGCAAGACATTAAACGTTGAAACTCTAATACATTTTAATTTACATTCACCAAAATAAAGAGACTAAAAAATTCTGGTACCATATTTAGCACCGTATTTAACTTGCATATGGCAACACGCACAAAATATGCCAAATAGATCAGATTGGTGTCCAAATATAAACTAAGCAGTAGTTATTACGTATTATAAAAGGTAGAGTTCAAAATACAATCTTATGTAGCTGTTGAACACTAAGCACCGTAATATTAATTGTCGTAAAAGCCTCTTCTGCCGTCTCCTTTTTAACGGACATTTAACAAAAAGTCACTTTTAAAACAAATTTTGCTTTCCACGTGCTTATTTTAAGCATTTTGGGGGCTAAAACCCTTTAAAAGGAAGACATGGAACGCAAAATTAATTTTGAAAATGATTTTAGTTAAGAGTGAGTTTGAACGGAGGTCGCAGAAGAGGCCTTACGTCTTTATTTAAAGTAAGCCGATTTAAAATTATTTGCGCGAATGAGATTTTCCATGTAATATTCAATTGAACTACTTTGTTACCGTATTTTTCGGCTTAAAATGTTTAATATCGTATGTAAATCCAGTTAGAAAATAATACATACATGCAAAATAAAATAAAAAAAATACTTAAGAGCTGATTGTCAATTGCCTGTTTGTTACCCTTTGGTTAATGTTATCTTAGATTAATAAAACTTTACATGGGCTGCTATACACAACCTATTGAAGAAAAGTCTCGAATGCATATCATAACTAAATATTAAAAGCCCAAATCATGAATGAGGAACTATTAAAAAAAAAAAGTCCTATTGGGTGTGATAGATGTCGCTCGGGTATTTTAAGAAAACCAGTTCCGATTGACGGCGATTGCTGGGTATTATTAAATTGTTAACCAACAAGTACAAGCTTGTGGTTTTAACAATTTTTTTATTGTGTTTCTCAAATTTTACGACGTTTCTTATAAATATATGATAAAAGAATGGACTAGACCATGATATTTTAAGTTTTACGTCTCTTAAGTGTATAATTCTATCATGTAAATTTTCTAAATTTATAATAGTGCCATCTATTGCCAAAGGGAATTACTAAGGATTTAACTCTTCAATAGCAAATAATAATTACTAAATCGAACAGTTTTGTAACTGATATTAGGATATTTTATAGTGGACAATTTATAGTTGCTTTTGTCTGGAATAAACGATACTCACTAAGTATGTACTCACATACTTAGTGAGTGTCATTTTATACTTTGTATTATTGCGATGCAACATTAATTTTAAGGACAAATCGAAAAATGATATATCGGATAGCTTCTATAACTCGAACTTAGTCCATGCATTCAAGAATATTCGGCAATACAGATTTCAACAATAGCAATTTTCCTCTACAATCTGTTAACATGCACACTTTTTTTAGTTACCATAAACAAAAGGTCAGATTTCTTTTTAATGTTACTGCTTAAACAAAACAGTAGACAGACATAAGTAGACAGAAAGAATTAGGAACGAAACATAACAGATTAGTAACTGGCTGGCAGAACTACTAGGAGTACTGTTATTGTTATTTTTAATAATATTAACAATTTTATCGAAAATATGAAAATAATAACCTCCGCGATACAGTAGAAGGAAGGCACTTAAAGCCTTCAACTTGAAATCGCATCGTCATATTTGGGACCTGCTTTAATAATTACTATAGGAACAAACAAAGAATAAACGATGTAAACGACTGACTTGTAAGCCAGTTCAACGCCAAACCATGAGCTCACTCGGGAAAGTTGAGAAGCGAAGAAGGGTGTCGAGAAAAAATAAGGGCGTCGATGAGGTAGCGGCGCCCTTTCGTTTCCACCAGCTGTACCCACTCCTGATTGTTACGTCGATTAATTTTGTCGATGAATCGCAAGCCATCGTTCCGACTTCGTGAAACAAATCGATATAGTGTTTAAATATGTCGATATCGACGAACGTATTGTAGACGTGGTAATTTTTTTACAATAGCTCAATCGAGTGATATAGCAAATATGATGTTTTTTGGCGAGATGTATACCGTCTGTCCATAAAGATTTTATCTGTACTATTAATAATTTATTTATTAAGCATAACGGACGATTGGTTCTTTACAAAGTAACAAAATTGCTATATTTATTTGAAAAATGTGTAAAGTGAAGTATTTATTATACATATTTCTGGAGACAGTGATTTTTAGTATCCTTGTGATTTATCGGTAATTATTTAAAAAATATATTATTTTATGATACGAGAAAAAGCAAATCATCAATCGAAATCAATCAAAAAGCAAAAATCAGTTCTGTAATTATCGAAAAAACCATGGTTTCATCAGGACTATAGAGGATTTATATGCGTTTACGAGTCTGGATAAGGGCCCACTTTATAAGTCCATTTGCATTTATAAGATGTCTATAATGCACCTTTGAAATGCTACTTATGCCAATAATCTATATCTATACATATTATAAAATTGTAACTGGCCAATGTCTGTACATTATAGATATAAAAAAAAACTGATATGGGAGGTCTTTGTTAGAGCAACAGAAGACAAAACAATAGTTATTAGAATTTTTTCTATCTATCTGTTTGTAAGTTTGCTATCGCATCACGCAAAAACCGCTGAACGGATTTTGATGAGGTTTTCGCAGTTTGGTAGTATGGGATGCAACTTAACATATAAGCCATGTTTAATCAAATTATGGTAGGTAGAACCAGAGATACAGCTTGACCTGTGCGTAGTACTGCTTTTCGTACATCAGGGAGGTCATATAAAATGGTCGTGGGGGAAAAATATGAATAAACACCACGAGCGTTTCTAAAATAATTGAAATGTTGTAGTCCACGCGGACGAAGTTTCGGGCAAAAGCTATTACAAATGTCTATACATTATAGATTTTGAAAAAAAACTATTATGGGGTTTTCATTAGAACAACAGAAGCCAAAAAACCAGTTTTTAGAATTTTCGTCTGTCTGTCTATGTGTATGTGTATTACTGCATCACGCAAAAACTACTGCAGGGAATCGAATGCAGTTTTCCCCGACGTATTGCTGAAGATCTAACTTGAAAACGGCTCCATTTTACCGCAGGAAAATATCTTATTCAAATTGTTTTAAATTTAATATTGCTCGGATCTCAAATTCTGTAGAAACCACTACCCGGATTACCTAAAACTACTAAACAGATTTTCATACGGTTAAACTTTGTCTGAAGCGATAAATACATTTTATTTCATTACAATTGGATGTTGAAAAGAAAAGTTATCGTCATTGATAAGTTGCCTAGATATATGTTGCGAATTTCTGGAACGCGAATTCAGCTGGAACCGACCGAAAAACTAATTAGTTGCTTTGAGAACCGTGTAAAAAATTGCTCAAATAGGATTTTGAAGGCGGTTCTTATTTCAATGAGCTGTCCACCGTTCCCAGGTGTCTCCGAACAAACCTTGAAATTTTAAATTACATGTACATTTCCACGTTTGAATGGGTGATAAAAATTTAGATGCAGACACGTCTAAGAAATGCAACGATGTAAACATCTTTTGATTGATTATTGCTAACAACAATGCTCATGAGTGGTTCAAGTCCGACATCGGTTTGGGGTCGGAATCGAGAGGTGGAACGAGATTTGAGATCAAGAGTGTTAGATCGTTTCATAATAAAAAAAAAACAGCGGCAATACGTTTTGTTTTTGTTGTAAGAATGTAGGCTATTCTGTTATGGAATCTAAAACAGGACCGAGGTTGGGATCATGGGTGATAATCGGCCGATATGAAAGATGAAAAAAATTCGTTGTATGTCCATACGTTTGGAGTCGCGGGGGAATTATGTATATTTTGAACAGAATCGAAATCAAAAACGAAGGCAGGACTCAAACCAAAGAAAAAGAAGCAACATTGGGATGATGATTGACAGAGCGGTCGGTCGATATAAGAATGCAACGATTTATTGGATATCCACGCGGTCGGAGCCACGGGCAAAAGCTATTATATATATATATAATATATATATATATATATATATATATATATATATATATATATATATATATATATAATACAATAATACGCGCTCGGCGTTGCTTTTAGAAGTTCATTCGTGAACAGTCGTGAATGGAACGCAATCGGTGTATGTTAAGCTTAGATGATTATTTTAATTTTATTTATTAATGTCTACCAGAATAATTAAATTACAAATTATTATGATGTAGTTGAATTATTGTTTTTGATGTAGTATATTCGCAGAGAAACATAAATTTTCTATGAAATCTATTATGTTTTAGTTATATTGTTAACGCGCCTCTTGAAATTGGATTATTTACATATGTAAATTTTGCTAAACAAATTGATAAATAATTACATTTATCAGTTTGTTTAGCAAATTTTTAAAGCAATTGCCGTTTTCTCAGCTAGCATTTTGAAATGCGTTTTAATGCTATAATAGGCATATTTGGTTTTATAATGACAAGTGTCAACCAAAGGACACGCCACGATTATCATATTTAGGAATGAAATGCAAAAAAAAAAAAAACAAGAAAACGACACGATATTCATGAGTTATACAGTTTTGTTGCAGGAATATTTAAAAGAGTGTTTGTCGCTTTTGACTCAGTTATTAATCCTTGATTGTACGTAAATACCATATTATATTCAGATAAAGTATGCGTATGCTTATCGACTGATTTTTGACCAAAAATGATTTCCTGTCTTTAGGCAACTCATTTTTAGGCTAATGTAAAACCAAATAAGTACTGTAGATGAATTAAAGTAATTTAGCCTTCTATTCACTTATAAAGGTCATAAAATGTCACCTTAAAGCCTTAAGTTACTGGAGTAATTACCCCTCAGTGCAATTGCTCTTGTTTTATGATTTTATAGGAGTCGTGAGCTTAAAATGACCAATACATCTGATCCTGTTGACGGTTACAAGATAAAATTATAGTAGTAAACGAACTTAAGTAAAACAACTTTATTTATAATGTTGAAAGCGCTCTAGCAAATATCGAAGCCATTATTGGAGCTATATAAGTCTATACAGCCTTATAAAGTACGCGTCACAGAACAGTTTTGCTTGTTGGGAAGCCTATGATTCTACTAAAGATGAAACGATAATTTATTGACAGTAAAAAATTAGGTATATATTTTAATATGATATATTTATTTTTCATTCGTGCAGCATGCAGACAAGGAAACTTTAGGGTTTCTTAAGGCTTTTAAAGCTATTTTTTATTCTATTTTATGTAGGATTTTAAAGCGGCAAACGAGAATGCGAGCCACTGGAAAGTAAGTGATCACCGCCGTCCATGGATACTAGCAATCCCAAGAAAGTCGCTAATGTAATGCCAACCGTTTACAAAGGAACAAGACTATTTTCTCGTAAACCCTCATGTCACCAGTCCCTTGGATCAGAAATACTTTCTTCTCAGTAAGAGTTCTTGGAGTTATAAATACCGCGATGTAGGCTTTCATAGCACCATGGGAAGAGTGAATATAACGATTTCTTTGGTTAATTTGACGTCGTGCAGGATACCTAATACGCCATAGCGACAATAAGAAACTTATACAAAACTAATCTGATCCATAAAATCTGATTACTTTCACTGATAGTATGTATTGAGTGTTCAAAAAATTTGACAGTGTTGTTAACAAGAGAATATTTTCGATATCCGTACTTCAATTTCGGAGCATCGAGCACTTGACTTTTTTGCTGCGGCGCGGTCTCGCCGCCTTTTATTTTGACGATGTGAAAAGTCCACGAGACGAGATCGGCCGTGTCGGCGCGTGAATAGACGAGTGCGGTCGATCAAAGGAAACTCAGTTTTATTATGCAACGAGAGCTCCGTCCGACATCAACCTGTCGTCGGCGATCAACACGATCGCTGCGCGAAAAGGTCGTTCTGGATACCGTGCGGCGCGGATGACGCGTAACCAGCCGCGTCGAGGTACTTGCGCACCGACAGCGTCCAGCTGCGCATGCGCAGTGCTTCCATTAATGTAGTCTCGATCGTTTGAATAATTCGTTTCTATACAGTTATTGTTTGCGTCTATCGTTATATATCATAGAGTAATATTTAAAGCAATTTATTTTTTCACTATTTTTATATATAGCCCTCGGTAGGTAAATACGATAGGGTGTGAAATCGAGTGTTACCAAAAAGAGAAGTCGTTATATTGTCCCTTCGGACAACATAACGACTATAAGATACGTGAATGTGTTAGAAGCAACACATTCACGTATCTTATATTAAACGCGTGTATTTCTCTCTTCCTTTAGTGATTTACAGATTTTTTAAGTGTAGTTAAGTTTAGATTTCGATGTATATGTCGGTAAAAGTAATTGCAATTATTACAAATTGATTAATACATAGTCATAAACTATTATTAAAACGATTTGCTAGAAGCATCTTTGCCAGTTACACTTTTACGAGTTTTCAATTTTGACCTATTACATACTTGTACTCACAACCGTTGACGCATTGAAGTCTTCAGGCCTATCGAATGAAAGAAATTAAAGAATCCGTACATTGTACTAATTGAAATAATTTTAATAAAAGCGTTGCAATGAAAAAAATGTCGAGCATAACAAAGACCACATATGTTCTCAAATTTAGACCAGCGAAGTAAACTTCACCCGCGTTTGACTGTCTGTCTGTTTGTACGTCTTGAATTGGTGTTTTCTCTCCAATCAGCTCGTTAAGTGATCATTTTCTCATTTCCGTTCTCGACCCCATATTCATCAGTGTCGATTACTTTCAGTTACGTTACTGGTTTTGGTTGCGGTGTCTGATCTAGCATGTTAGTTGGTAGTTAGTCGTAGATCAGTTAAGTTGAATAGAATATGATAGGTACTCTCGATGGATTCGAAAAATAGTTTATGATTGGTTAGATGTGATTTTATTATTGACACTAAATAACTTATTGCAGATTATATATTATTTAATATTTATGTCACACATCTATATATCTAAAAAAAGAAATTGATTAACTGATCGATTGATTTACATACAGTTGAAACGGCTAGGTCTAGAAATTTAAAATTATTCATAAGGCTTACTATTAAAATCTAGGCAAACACTAATATAGGCTTTTTGGAAATTGTGTGAAAAAAGAGTTGAAAGTTTGTATGAATGTATCGTTAGACTTAAAGTTAAAATCATGACAATTGGTATGTGGGCTCTTCCAATAAAGCAGAAGGTAATTTAGTCTTAGACAATTCAAGCTTCAAGCTTCAAGGGATCAAAGTGGTGGTAAAGAAGTACCATTAGTGTTTAAATTAGGGTTATAAGTATTTGAATCCTTTGTTACAAATAAAGAAATCCGTGTTTTAGTGTTTTCGGCAATTCAGTTTCTAGAGTGGTGCAATTGGAGGTGAAAATTTGTATGATATTTTATTAGTCTTGAAATAAATTTATTTTTATATTTTAATGTCTATAGATATATAGAGGGATTATATAAAGATTTCATGTAACGAATTGAAATATGGACCGGGATCGAGATTGAGAGTGAGATCAGAATAAAAGTTAAAAGCGAAAATGAGAGCGGAGGTGGGATGAGAATTTAGAACAGGGTCAGGATTAAAATATAGAACAAGAACTGTATTGAAAGCTACCGTAGAATCATGACCGGGAGTATGGTATGATCAACAAAGAGATTGTTCCATTTAAAAAAATAATAAATTTGTTCTATACCAACGAGGATGAAAATTAGTTTATACATAAAATAAAAAGTAAAATATGTCTATAGATGATGTAACAAGGGTATTTATTTTAAAAATATATAGTATTGTAAATTACAGAGTAAGATAAATAATAATAAAAACGACTAAAAAGGTTTTATTCTTACTCAATAAAAAGAGACAAATCATATGCTTAATTCGAAAAATTACCATAATTTGAAATTTAACTTTAAGCGTTTAAATACAAATTACGTTGTTTTATATTATTTTCAATACAAGTTTTCATAAAAGTAAATCGCTTTTAATTCGACACGAATATAAAATATTTCTTGAGCCTCAATAGCATTAAATGTCAAAGGGCAGAATTGAAAGTATCGCATTGTTGTAGTGATAATAATTGAATTTTCGAAGACAGGCCGGTGGCGGCGCCCAGCGGCGTTCATCTGAACAAATTATATAAAACACGCCACAAAAGAATAACGTGCTCGATTTTTATCTTATTAATGATTTTGCACCAATTCTATTGAGATACCATTTCAATTTGTTATTTGATAACAAAAGGCTTTTTTGCGATACCCAATCGGTCCAATACGTTTGCATATTTTAGTCTAATCTTTAAGCGAGTATGAAAAAAAAAAAAGCTGTTTATTGCTACTGTAGTGACATTAATAATTGAGCATTTAATTATTACTTATATTTTAGTGTTGCATACTAGAGATCTTGGCTTTTATACAATTATGATATTAGTTAGCACAATGTCAATAACTAGCTTAAAATAAACACTAAGTTATGATGGCGGGTTTCACCAAAAGGAAAAAAAACGCCACATTTGACAGATTGTCCGTACCGATACATGTCAAATCTTACATTTAATCCGGCAATCGTAAGCATTTTTATCTTTTGGTACAACTCGGCGAAAAAATTTAGTGGTTTTGTTCATTTTCTTATATTAGCTTCATGTTACGTTGATGAATTACATGAAGCTAAAACACGTCATGGCAAACATGATGCCTATTAAAAACGCGCATCCAAAAAAAAAACATCTTTAACGCCTACCGCTTAGTCGGTCGCACGTCACCGAGCCTTCATAATTGTTCTGGACATTATAGACGTCCAGAACGTTAAGAAAAAAAAGTTTTAAATGTTCAACGACGAGAGATAGTTGATTAGCGTGCACCAAAGATATTTCCTACATCGGCGTCCGGTCATTTCACGGCGCGACACCCATAGACCGTAGACCATACAGGATAATGAGTGGCAACACGGTGATATCTATAGCGGGAAATATACGACCGGATGCCCTGGGTTGTGTGTCGGTAGGCGACTGTTTTTTTTTTTTAATTCTCGAGCAACGGTACCGCTTCTTAAACAACTCCATCCTGCGCAATTAGGCTCATTAAACTGTCACGATGACGGGGGACTATGTGTATTTGTTCGGAAATTTTTTTTTAATATTCGTTAATCATATTCCAACAGTGATAGTTGTAATCAAAAATTATTATTTGATAATAATGCATTTCTGGTTTTCATGAGAAATGATTCGACCAGCTTTTAAAAAAGGAATGACGGTAAAGTAAATATGTATTTCTGTTATTGTAATTATAACGATAATGTATTTTCGTGTGTATATTAAAATTTACAATTAATTATTAATTAATGAATGTTCAACTTGATTAGGCCCTAGAGATTAGGTTGAGGTTTAGAGAATCTGCTTTCCTTAAACGAAAATTTGAGCTTAAAAAAATAGGCTAATTGAAATTTTACATGTCGTTGTATACAAAGTTTCAAATTAATACGGTTAATTGTTCATACGTAGTTAATTATTCATATTAAAATTATATTTTGTTTTAAAAATATAATTTTTAACAATGTATTTTTAAAGAAAAATTTCATTTTTGATTTTTGTACTTGGCAGTGCAATACTTTAAAGCGATAATAGAAAATGTTCAGAGTTCACTCGTCAGGATACGCTCGTAACTGCAGAGTCCAGTAAGTTATCAGATTAAGAAAATAATAAAAAAAAAAATATTTTGTCACTATTTTTTTAAATGTATTTACGTACCAAAAAAAAATCTATTTCGAAGATGGATACCGAAACAGAAAAAACAGTAGATTTTATGCGAAAGAGGTTTAGAAGATATACAGCATCAAATTGGTATTGCTCATACAATACGGATAATGTAAACATTATGGTGCCACTTTGGATATATACTGGTACTAGCTGTCCTGCCCGCTTCGATGGGTAATTTTTATTTTATAAATAAAATGGCGAAGGATTTACGCAATTCGGAAAATGAGTAGCCTAGAACCATCTACAAATCATCCCACATCGAATGGTCCCAGTCCCATGTCTATACGTTTACTAGTTTTTACGTGATTGGCGAACAAAGACAACCTATTTTCATTATATATGTATAGATAGGTATATTCGAATCTTAATTGACAAATACTTGCATTAAAACCTTCGAGTTGAAGACGAAAATGGTTAAAATCACCAAATTAAATTCACAACATAGCCTTGTTTTTGAATTTGGTTTTTATAGAGCGATTAATGGTCTTGTGTTCTCCTTTTCGGACGCGACTGGAATGAACCAAGGTCACTAACAGTGTGAAATAATACAGCTAATAGCGTTAAAAGTCAGAATAACATAACTTTGTACAGGTTGTTTTATAATTTTTTTAATTATATCACGACATAGGTATTGAGTTTAACCAGATTCGTGATTACTTTGAAATTAATAATATACGAGAAATCATGCATCACTGATCGATGACGTACCTCTAAACGTTTACAAAATCGTAAAACACGTCGTTTCCATTTAGTTCATCATAATCATCATCACCGACATCATCATTATATCGACCTTCAAATTTATGCAATAGTAGAAAAGAATAAGTTCCGATGCTTCGAAGGGAACATAATATATTGAGAGCGTAGGGTCTAGCCTGAATTAGGAGTGGCGGGAATGTAAAACCAGCTGACATTCGTACAACTTTCATATAGGATCTGGAATCTCTATGGGTAATGAATACCAGAAAATGCATCTCGGAGGAGGGTGTATTATTCTCCTATCTTATCGTAATCGCCGCTCTGTCATACTTCATTTTCTTCACTTGGCACACAGCTGTCAATATCCGTTTCTGGCAGTGGTTATGATTCGTTCCTAGGCTACTGTATTTCTCTATCACAGTAGGTTAAAATGTATATTATAAGTATATTTTTACGTTCACCGTGTTGCATTCGCTTCATATATTAAGGGCCCTGTCGTCGCTGCGAAATGAAATTCGCGCGGAAATAGAATCGCACCGCATTGCAGTTCAATTCGTATCAAATTATAGATCGCTTCCGCCCGAATTTTTTACCGCTAGTGTTACCACTCCCATGAGATTCAAAGTGTTGCGACAAAAAATCGCATTGTGAAAAACCTGAAGTGTTTTCATGTAATATAGTCACGAAAAGTCTTACAGAATACAAGCGTGAAGTAACAGCTTCCGCTGTTGCGTTATGTTCAGTGAGTGAGAGTTCTGCTGGAGCACTTCCCCTTCCATCAGCCCACTCCCAACTTCATCGGATATCGTATTCCTAACCAGGAGGCTGTAACACACTGGTGGACTACTCTGGGGTCATGTCGGTCCACAAGCGACGGTGACCATCTACTCTCTGGTAGCTCGAATTCTCATTTGCCCCCTTCAAAACACTATTAATGAAAATTGATTCGACCTTGAGTTCGTAACGAGCAAGAACGGAGTCAAAATTTAAAAACCATTTTTTTGAAAATTTAATGTTATTAATTTGCTTTTAGTTTTATTATCTATAATTATGAATTATTTCGGATAGTTAAGCGCAAATATTAAAGATAAGAAAGGAAGAAGTTTAAAAAAAAAACATAAATTGATAGGATTAAAACTCGGATTTTCAAGTCGTGCTCTATTAAACTTATTACACGGCATACACTGAAGAAGAAAAAAAAAATGACAGTTTTCAAAATACTTATATATTTCAATAATCCGGAAATTCTTATAAATGGGATAATAATAATAATCATTTATGTCTTGAACTATGTCGTAATTGTTAAAATTATTATATTTCAGATTAAAAATGGTCCATCGAATTCAAATTCTAAGAGTATTAAGATTCGAAACACGGAATTTTGATTTAAACAGCGACAGCAACACGAGATATATTTATTCGTTTAGCTGCCAGATTTATGCAAGAGTTACACTTCGATATTAATAATATTTACTTCCTTATTTATTACTCTCAGACTCCATGCTCTTAGTTACAGCTCAACTGTCCCTCTACTTTAGTTTTCACAAATCCAACAAGCTTTCGGTATTTCGCATTCACCCGTCGAAGCAACGTTCGCGTGTATCATCAGCGAGGCCTTAAGCCTCGCATGTCACCCACCAAGCCTACGCGTCACGATATCTTTCACTAAAATAATTAAAAAAGAGTGCAAATTTAAGTACATTCTCGTAAAAACATGACTCGAAAAAGTGAACTAAAACGATGGCAACGAGAACGAGCAACAAATCGTTCAATCAAATATGACAATTACTGCAAGCCTCGTATTCAAGTTTCCGTGGGTGATGCCCGCTACTGGTGGCGCAATCGGGCAAAAATTGCCTGCAGCACGCGAAATTACTAGCGCTCAAAAACGACCTAAGCTTAGAGCATATACAGGATGTTCTTAAATACTCGTGGGAATGTTTTAAATTCCGTTTTGAATATGCATCTGTTGTTCGGATGCAAATTTTTTCGTCGCTGTGTTGTTTTCATGCGGCATACCTGCGAACAAACTGTTATGCAAACTACAAACAATAAAAAAAAACAATTAGAATCGCCGTTTGCATGTCACGATGCATAATGTCGTACGATGTTGTCGTTTAGTTATTATCGAATAAAACAAACATTATTTTCTTAAATTAAGATTTGGTCCGGATATTGATATGTATAACGACGCAAAATCTGAAATTATATCTGAGGAATGTAGAAAGTAAATCATTGCTTTTGCAATCTTAACTTGGCTGGAGGTTCTTTAAACACATTTATCTTCATTAATATTTACGGAAAATAACAAAGCCTATTTTTACCTGTCCGACATGCATATTTAGGTAGCATTATTATTGATGGAGAACTAGCGGTTAATCTTTGTTTCACCACATTAAATAATGATATATCATCATTGTCTTGTCTTCGACCGGTCGTGCGATTGAACAGTATAATATATAAACTCGATACATGGAAGTGAGGGTGTTCATGGTTTTCATTTACATGTAACTTGGGGATTCAAAAACAACTTCAGATACCTTTCACTCCCTCTAGAATTAAAGGATTTCATAACCGGTCGGTTTACGTGGAATATATAATTGGATACAGAGGCGAGAAACATAGATAGCTGGTACGTAGAGTAAATATATAGTATGGAAATTATGCTGTGTTACGCCGTAACTTTTTTCACTGTGTGCTTCTGGATTTTTGAATGGTTAGATTAAAGTATATTTGAAAATTATTTTGGACAAATAAACGCGTTCAAATTCAAATTTCAAAAGTCAAATTTTAATATATATATATGTATATAGATCATAAAATATCTGTTGACGTACGTCATATTTTTTTTTGCGAATATACACTTTATTACGAGTTCAGGAAGCAATTTTCTCCCAAGAAGAATGAACAAGAAAGAAGGGTAGCTCTTATCTGATTTCGTCATACGTAACCAAAATAAATACAAAGCTTTTACAGAATGAGACAGCCCGGTAAGAGGTTGAACTGGTTACGTCCATGGATATTTACATATGTACTTCCAAATTTTTTTTCCAAACCAATCGAGTGGGATATCGAATTGCAGAATTTTAAAGGGTGATTACAAAAAATATATACAACTTATATGTCTTACTGAAATTTAAATTGACAAATTACAAAATTAAAAATAATTAATTGAAATATATTGAAATATTCTGCTTCAATCTCGAAAAAAAGCGTCAAGAGTTCAATTCAAATTATTGAGTGTAACATCTGTACAACGAAATAAATGTGAAATTTTAATAAGCCACATTCATGATTTAGAATGAAACAAATTATTTAAAAACCAAACTCCCAATAGCAAAAACTCTAAACCCTAATAAAAAGAAAAAAATAGTATACCATTGTACAGGTAGTTTAGAGAAGATCAATGCTCTAAGCTTCAAAAAATTAATTAATGTAATAAAAACGAAAAAAAATCAGAATAAGCGTTTCCGTTAATAAACTCTGCAAAACTTAAAATATGGTCACTGAAAAATCAATTGATTTAGCTTTTTTTTATTAACTTTAGAATTACAGCAGTAGTTTCGTATTGAAAATGGTTGTCTAAATCGGTGTCGTTAAATAATAGTTAGTAAAAGACATAATTTTGTTGACCAAAAAGGACTCTCACAAATAGTGGCGACTTCTAGTGGTAAGTAAATATTTCTTTTTAACCATCTGTTTCGAAAAGATTGGGATATAATAGTTGCAATAATATGTTCTAGATGGCTTTCATTTAATTTTTTTATTGTTTCTTATAAAAATGAAATGGAAACATTAGGAGACGTACACTTTTGGATTTTCCAAAATTTTAATAATACTCTTACATTTATATAAGAATATATAAAAATTCAAGGTCATTACTGTAGTATTATACACACGCACACACACACACACACACACGCGCACGCTCGCACGCACGTACGCGCGCACGCATGCTCGCACGCACGTACGCACCCTCGCACGCACGTACGCACGCACGCACGCATATATATATATATATATATGTGTGTGTGTGTGTGTGTGTGTGTGTGTGTGTATAGTATTATAAGTACAAATTATTTACTATACAAAAAAAATAGCCGTTGCTGGACGCATGGCAGATGCGAAACATCGAAATTCTTCTATGTAGTGAAAATAAACTTTACACTAGCATACTTATGTGTGCAATATATATATATGTATACATATATGCGCACTTTCGTAACGCTTTTTCGTTACGCTTCGCGATCACCACGCAACAGCCACTGCGATTCACCACGCCGGCGCGCGCCTATAGATGTTTCATATCAAAAATAAACAAAACAGCAGCCCGCCAGATGTCGCAGCACGTGACTTAATACGAGATGTGGAAACCGTCCGCCCGACACAAGCGTGTCGTGACGGCGGCCGCGGGGCGGCGCGCGCCGCATGTTTACGATCACGCGTCGATGATACCGTATCGTGGCCTCTCATCGGTCACGGGCGCTATCGTCCGACGTTATCGTACCGAATATCGTTTATAAATACCCGTCGGGTGGATGAAAAAGTTGCGCACGCAACGGTAGATTATCATTTATTTTTTTCTATTTATAAAATAATATTACACTTAATAGAGAAACACGTAAATCAAACTGTCACGCAGAAAATGAAAACATTGAGTTTCTATGAAAGTGTTAGTGCGCATGAAATTGACGCAGCTATTGTCATATTTATGAAGTATAAAAACTTTTGTAGGCGCGGTTTGATAGTAATTAAATTTTTTTTCGGACGGAAGTGACGTTCAATAAATACTTTGTTCCGTTTGCGCAGTTTCCGCTTTTATAATTTGAAATTTCAATTTTAATTTGTACCCAAACCGGAAATATTAAAATTCAAATCGGACAATATTCCAAAATGTAACTTCATATGTCCATCCCTAATATTAAAGCAAAGCAAACGGGCGCATTCGTTAGCAAAATTCTTAACAGCCCCATTTTTTTTTTATCATTTCATAGACATTCTTCTTATTATAAAAGTGTTAGACGATAATCGATATCTATTGATGTTGTAGTTTAAATTAGTTAAAACTATTAATACCTACCAAATATTTATTGCAGCCAAATATTTATTTTTCACAATTTTTGAGCTATTTTTAATAAAAAAGGTTCTTACATCCTAATGAATGTATGGCAATTAAAAGCGTAGAGATGCTGTAACGTATTTCTATACCTTTAATTGATACATATTTTTTAAATTTGAAAATAGGTGAAAATTTAGGTTTTTCGCTATTAAGTAATAACAAAAATTTCGCAAGTAAACCATAGAAACAGTTAAATTATATATATTTTTTTATGGAATCTTCAAAAAATCATTAATAATATAGTCTATTTAAATTTTGAATAATTTTTGAAGTGAACTTTTTTATTTGTCTAGAGAAGTAATTTAATACGGTATTAAAATAAAATCGGCTAAGAGCATGTCAGACCATGCTCGCTCTAGGGTTCCGAAGCCGTTACTTCAGAGAAATACACTACAGATTCACTACACGCAAAAAAGCTACTTTGTTATACTTTTTCCCATGTTTCTTGCACATAATAGATATAAGCACTTTAGACGTCTACAACTAGAAAAACAAGTAGGTACGTCAACTATTACTCTTGAACTAGTGTAAACTAAGATGCACCAGCAAAAGAGCGTATGTTCATAACACTTACGTCCTTTTGTCGAGCAGCTCAATTTTTCGGCAATAAGTCAAAAACCGTACATTCAATCATATTAGAAAATAATTTGTTTTGTAATCATTTATTAAGCGTTACCTCGTAATTTTTTCCAAATTGTTTGAACTTACGGTTTAGAAAATAAAGTGGGTACACAATTTCTGTTACTTTCGAAGCGATTATTTCAGTAACAGAGGTGTGTTTCATACTCTCATTTGAAATAATTAACTGTTAACTGTTCAAGTTAAAAACTAAAGACGCCAAAATACGTTATTTTAACTTCACAATTGGCAGTTAACTAAGCTAGTCATAAACGCCTTTCCACTTCAAACAAACTTCAGTACGCAACAAAGATTTGGAGTTTGTTAATTCTACAGTGTTCCTAGGAATTACTTTAGATAACAGGCTTCAATGGGGTCCTCATATAAGTAAGTTGGCGAAAAGTTTAGCTCTGCCGCCTATGCTGTCAAAAATATGAGAAATTTATCGGACGTCAAAACTGCCAGATTGGTTTATTTTGGCTGTTTCCATAGTCCGATGTCGTATGGCATCTTGCTCTGGGGAAACGCCGCGGATATTCGGAAAATTTTCGTGCTGCAGAAGCGGGTCGTTCGCGCAATTTACAAGCTCGGACCTCGTACGTCCCTTAGAAATAAGTTTAAGGAAATTGGAATTTTAACCCTGGCATCTCAATTCACTTATGAAAATTTATTATATGTAAAAAAAAATTATAAACGTTTAAAAGAAATAGTAGTCGACATAAACTCAATACTAGAGATAAAAATAAACTATTTCACATGTTCCTCAACTAAGTAAAGTAACAAATTCATTTAGAGGGCTCTGTGTGCGCGTGTTCAATAAGGTTCCTGTAGATATACAAGATTTACCCTTATATAAATTTAAGATTGTTATTAAACGATCACTCAATAAAAAAGGAGTATTATACAATTTCTAAATATTTAGAAGACAAGTATCCATGGGCATTAGGCATAAGCGGCTCGACTTCTTACGGGCTGTTTCGTTCTTAATGGTTCCGTATTTGTTTTGGCTGTGTATGTGCTAATTAGAAAAGAGCTACCCTTAAGTTTCTTGCTCGTTCTTCTTGAGGGAAAACTGCCTTCCGAACGAGCAGTAAAGTGTAAATTCACAAAAAATGATGACGTATTTCAAGCGTTATTTTGTAACCTATGAAATAAAGATATTTTGAATTTGAATTTGAAACATTAAATTAATGTCGCAAATGCCAATATCTCTAAGATTACCGATATTTCGACATATTTAGTATTTAACTTTAACAGTTAGCAGTTAACTATTGCAAATGAGAGCTTGAAGCAAACCACTGTAAATATTCAATTAGACAAAAAATAAATGCTAAATAATCTCAATTTTTTTTTTTGAAAACTGTTGAAATATCTGCAACACGTTAATGTTTGCTGAAAAAAAAATTTTTTAGCTTCTGTTACATATATGGTGTGCCCCTAGAAATTTTTGTTTTTTTTTATTTAACTTCAAAGTAAATAGCGGCTTATACAAGACACATACTCCGAATTTCATTAATATACCTTTTGTAGTTTTTGATTGAAACGCCGTTGACATACGGACGGACCGCTGTTGGACATGAGATAACTATAAGGGTACCGTTTTTACCATTTTAGTTCGGAACCCTAAAAACTGTGCTTGGGTTTGTTTAAGTACGTACAAAGTGAAACTTCTTTACGACATATAATTTTTATTTTATTTTGCATTTAAAGTAAGTGGGTTGAACGAGGTTTAAGGAAAAAATAATTTAATTACACTTTCAAAGCAGCTATTTAAATAATTGTACCAAAATAATTTATTCGTTAAAGTCGAATAATTACTTTCACAAATTTATTCAAAAATACTAGTTTTCAATTAAATTATACAATGGAATACAACAAACGTCTAATGATTCCATTTGTTAACAAAAAAAAATGCTTGTCATTTTTGTTATCTAATTATTAGTGAAGCCTTCACTTCTTTTTCAAGTCTTCAAGTCCCGAGACATCCCGGGACTTCGATGGTGGGTCGTCTGGTGTCCTGGGACTTGGAGACTTTTAAGATTTTCCAAACCGTACAACTGAGAAAAACTATGACATTCTTTTCACTCAGCGTATTTTACAAATAAGAGAGAGGCAATTTGTGATGCTTCGAAAATTTTCTAGTTATTGTACAGCAATAAAATGTCCTAGAAAATGTATTTTTTAACGATTATTATTGTAAATTTTCACTTCGTCATTTAGTAGATTTGTATCATGTATTTATTATTTATTTTCAGATACTTTGTATCGAAAATTTTCTGTTACAAATAAAACATTTATATTATGATATATTTTTTTTTAATTCGTAGTATAATAGTGTTTACCCACGACATATTTCTATTTTGACAGCATGTATCGTACCTTTTACTAGAAAAAATATGAGGAATTCCATGCAGAACGAAACCAAATAATGAAATTCATAATAATAAATAGGGTGTAATGTTTCATTATTATGAAAATCCAAGTTCATATTAGAGGGTGCATTAAGCCGCCTGTCCTGGATGTATATACTACATCGATGTCAATATTTGCAAACGGCTCCCATCTCACACTGGGCCAGTAAGAGTTGGGGTGTCCGTTCAAATCCGCCAGGATAGAGAGACTGTATGAGTTTGTCGCTGCAGGGGCATTCAGACTTTCTGTTCATTCTACGCATGCGTAAAGTCTCTCTATTCTCTATGAAAATCTTACAAAATACCTAAAATAAACTAAACAAAAAGTAGTTATATATATATAACTGTCGGCGATCAACATTTATTTTTATCAATATCAGAAATAATGTCTTAGTTCATAAGTAAATATTTATAAAATGTAATTGTCGGCGATAATTTTAATGTATAGATTGTATAAATTGTGAAATTAAAAAAGCTGTCGTCCCGCCCGGCCCCTTTCCTATTGCGCATTAGCCACGCGCTCGTCGCGCTCGCGGCAAAATGGTGTTAAGCGCGGCCAAGTGGCGCTGATGGTATGCACGCTTCAAATGCATCAGAAGAATCACATTAGTCGTGGCTGCGCCTCCAGTTCACTCAAATAAGCCAGATCGGCAGCAGAAGTGTAAAACAGTGTGTTTCATTTTCACCTTCAAGTCGGCAGAACGGCCGAGTGTCTTCCCGAGAACGTAGCATCCTACCAGTGCATTGTCGGTTGGATAGCCTTTCGTAGTTTCTATCGAAGGTCAGAACAAAAAAGGCGATCTCCAACAATAACTACTTTTTGTTATATATATATATATGTTGCCCGGAAATTCTTAAAAACTGATTTTGTTGTGATGCCGAAAACGAAAATAAAAACTAAGTTAAACACTTTGCTCCTAATCGTGAGCAGCTATACAAGTCATTCTAAAAAAAGCAAAAGGCCAAGTCAATTGAAGCAGAAAGGTCAATTGTTGTCGGTAGAGGGCGCGCGTGCCCGTTCAAGCGCCGGGCATAGACGTTTAGATGAAATGTAAAAAAAATACGATGTGACTCGGTTTTAAAGTACATTTTAGTGCTTAATCGGCCGTAAAAAAGTGAATCACTTTGGTGTGATTATTAATATAAACTGTTACTGTTAAACACATTTCTTGTAAGTAGCGATCAAACTTCTAATATTTAGTTTGATTTTTAGTAGTTGTAAAAATAAAAAATACGCAAAATAAAAACCAAATTACATATATAAAAACGAAGATGTGGAGAGACAAGAATAAGTTAGCATGTATAATTATTTTTTTAATGAACTCATTCAACACTATAATTCTTAAGAACCGCTCTAGGCTTCCAACTAGTGTTACTATTCTAGGTTAAAATGAGTTTATTGTCTTTATGTTTCAGCTTGTTCTTCATCTGTAATTTTTCCTGCGGTTCTATTCGCGTGGCCATAAAATGAATTTCTTCATCAAGCGATCTCACTTGCGATTATAATCCCGATTCCAGTCCCGTTGTCAATTTAAATGCTGGTTACACTGGTAGTCCCTCACGGTCTCATGTCTATTATGATTCCAACTCCGCTCCCGATTCCGATCATGATCCCGCTCTCGAATTCTATCCCAGTTCCCCCCTCGCTTCCTATTCTGGTTTAGCTCTTCGATCCGGGTTCCGCTCTCACTTCATATTCTGGTTCTGCTATCGATTTTGATCCCGGTTCCGCTATCGTTTCCGATCTTGGTACCGCTCGTTATCTCAATCCTACGAGATATCGATGAAGAAACAATTTATGTACATACATGAACATTAGTTTTATTTGCGTCATTTAACTGCAAAGAACAATATATGGCTTATAACATTAATTACAATAATAATCTACCTACTTGTGCTTACATAAGATTGAATGATACCTTTAATTCTCAGAAATGCACCAAAGTACAATTTCTAGTTTGACATTTATTTTTTTCTAAACGGCGCGTCTTTGTCTACCGCTCGAAAGCGAGGCGCATCCGGAATGCGGCCGCCTCCACGGCGCGGTAATAAAAATATTGATCACAAAGAAACGTTTTAGATGTAACGGAAACAGATAAGATAACCTATCCGACACCTGTAATTGCAATTAATGAGAGAAAGGGAATTTTTAAAGTGTCGAGTAGCGGAATAAATTTTATATAACTTTGACGTCGACCGGCCGATGCGCGTGCGCCGCCTGCGCATGCTGTAGCCGGCGCGTTCTACGAATAAATCTATTGTTGCATCAAAGCGTAGAATTTTATTAAACAATTAAAAGAACATAAATATTTTTTTTTTATATATATCAGATACTTAATAAAATGTGTTTTTATAAATTTATAACTATAGAGAAGGTTTTTTCATCCGATCGGAAAGTTCCCAATGCAATAAAACCGACTAATATATAGTGACTTTTTCCCGTAATTAGAAACACGCTGGCATCCAAAACATTAAATTTGACCATTTCCTTTTAATTTCCGCCGTTCTACTGCACATCCTCTTATGTACTTTATATGCAGCTGTTTTTTCCAGAATTCCTCGCTGTGGTACATAATTACAATTGTTTGCACAGGTCGACGACGGTCTCGCCGTTCTTTCCTACCGCGAGAGACCGTGTGCCCTAATAGCCATTCTGGGCAGGCGAAAGGCTGTCTCGATTGATAGCAGGCATCTCGTGACCGTCGTGCTTTCATCTGCTCCTGGTCTTAGTAATTTCCTAATCTGATGATCATTCCTCAACGGTCATCGAGAGGGAAAAGGTTTGTGTTCAGTACTAAGCCATACCCTCCCATAATTTCGTTATTTATTATAAAAAGGCTTTGTATATGGATTATATTAGATGTATAAATAGCTAACGGCCGTCATCTTGACCTGCTCTCCGTTCACGAATCTAGTGGTCAAGTATAATTTAAGTTCTACTTATTTATCTCATTCTTCACTTCGTCTTTGATCTTGGATACGAACTCGGTGCCTTCTAATACGTAGGCAATGCTTTTGACCGCTCGACCACACTATCGCTCGTGTGGTTCAGTGCTATTGTACAATCTTTAATACGCAATCGATACAAAATTAAGTTTACAACTTGTGATACCGCAGATTTTAATAACAATTAGCAATTGTGATACGGGTGACTTCAATTCAGGCTCTATTGACCAGCATTACCGAGTGTTTTCTTAATTCATTTGAGGATTGAATATAGTAATTATCACTTGGTTTAACAGTGAAGGAGAACATAGTGATGAAACCTGGGCATGGAAGATTTGTCAGAATTTTTAAAACATGCAAGTTTCTCAACACGCACTCTACTAGTGTGTGCAGTTGATAATCTATTTTTTTTCTCCTTGTCCACAAGTACAGAGAAAAAAAATTGAGTACAATGGGAGTTGTACATTTTTTTCTGTATGGCACCAAAATTTTTCACGTATACTAAAAAATCCTATAAGTCAAAATAATAATACATATTACTAATACTAGTACAAAAATAAATCATGCTATTTTATACTATTAGATGTATTCAAATTTCTAATTAAGTTTTTAAATCTAACAAAATTTTATTTTTAATTTATTTAATTTGCTTTATAATACATAGTTATAAAGATATTTTTTTCAAATCACGTTTATTCACTTTTATAAACACGTTATCAAATCATAATAAGTGAAATTTATGATTCCATAAAAAATGTAATATTCTTTGAAAGTAACGACTAACAGAAATTATCTAAAGTTTACGGACTCATCGTTATTGATCTATAAATTTTATGTGAATTTATAGTTCAATAACGATGGGTTCGTTCATTTTAGATAAGCCGCGCACGCCGCCTCGAGACATCGCATTTTCTATTAACAATAGATAGAAACATAACGTAATGTGAACCATTATATCTCTGCAATTGGTTCAGAGAAGGAATTAGCTTATCAAAATCAGCGGGTAGTGATACATTTTGTTGTGATACATTTTGTTTCACTACCCGCTCTAGCAGCTCCGATAGACAGGTTTCTTCTATTGAAAGCTCCTTATAACTCTTGGCGAAAGTCCCAGTAGGATTATAGGTCAAACAAACCCCAAATACATATTTATACTGTAGGTATTGTTTACCATTTTCGGCAATTAAACGTGATGTACAAGGAGCATAAATATGTTGTAGATGCAATCTTTAAATATCTGACATTATAAACTTAAATTTAAAATAACACATATTGCATATAAACGCTGGAAAAGCTATATGTATTTTTTCTATTCTTTTGTTCCGCGAAACGAGTTGCAGTACACGTAAATTGCCGTCTGATTGTCTCCTTGCTATATTACGTTCATTTATCACATTAAATTGTACGACCCTTCCTTCTAGACACACATTAAAAAAACTGGCCTAGGTCATGTCGATCTATGCTCATAGGGTTCAAAGGCATTATTACAAAAAAATGCCCTACAGATGTTTCTCGCACAGAATAGTTATAAGCACTTTAGTCGTCTATACTAAACAAGTATGTATGTCAACTATTACTATTAAACTAGTTCAAACTAAAGTGTATCAGCAAAGGAGCGCATCCTTATGGCATTTACGTCCTTTTGTTGACAAAAGCGCAGTTTTTCGGCAATAACTCAAAAACAGGTTACGTTTAAAATAATTTACTTTAAAAGCATTTATTAAGCGTCGTCTTCGTTACTTTTTCATATTTTTTAAACATACGGTTTTGAAAATAAAAGGTGGACACACAATTTCTGCTACTTTTGGAGCAATTATCTCCGAAATTATTCACATAATCAGGAAAATTGCTTAGAACCCTTAGTTTTTAAACGAACTATAGAAATATGTACCACGCATTGATTTTTGCCGAAAAAAAATGTTTTCAGCTTCGGTTACATGTATGGAGTGCCCTCCATAGGAATATTTATTCTCGTTATTTAACTAACAAACTATGTCCTCATACGAGACATGTCTATACATTTCATCAATGTACGTCTTGCAGTTCTTGAATAAAATGCTTGTGACATACGGACAGTCGGACGGGCATGACGAAACTATAAAGGTTCCGTTTTTGCTATTTCGGCTCGGAACCCTAAAAATGCGTGCGAAGACAATTAACAAAGTATACGTTATTCATACAAATTGTACACATGTTTGTACAGCTTTTACTATTTGACAAACTACGTTCGTACGCACTATTTCATTACACCAGATATCGCTATGGAACGAGATACGGTTGTTGCGGAACTCATTTCCAAAATCGCTACCGCCATCTACACTTTGTTCGCCACATCTATGTTTGCCACATTTATGTTCGCCACATCTATGTTCGCCATTTCTTGTTCAAGAGTTTAAGAAATCCTATGGGAGACGAGTCCGAGAATGGTAATTGTTAAGCGGTTTTTTTTGCTGGTCAAAGATAATTTACTATTATGCGATTATCCTAGTAATATTATAAATGTGAAAGTTCGTATGTTGAGACGTCCATGCAGGCGGAACCGCGGGCAAAAGCTAGTATAATGTATATTTGTAAATTTCAATGTGCATATTATAATTATGCTGTTCAACGTACAAAGTACTACGAAGGGTTTTCATTCGAAAGGCAGTACGACGACTTTGAAATATAATACATATATATTTTATACCTATCTGGTAAGAGTATTTGGTTTTGTATCAGATATGAGACATTCTTTGAATTAGCTCGATTTAAAGGTTTAAAAAGTACAGCTTTGCAATTTATTTATAACTCTGTGTATTTTTTTTCTTATGTTCTGAATGTTGTAATTTTTGAATAAATCTCGAAATGTCTCTGAAGTTTGTAATACTTTGAAATATTTTTTATTAAAATAGACAAAAAGTATATTGCAATAAACGGAAAGAAAATTTCATATGATTGTAATCAAATAATATATTGTTCACCTACTTGTAACTACGAGTTGTGTGAACTGTAAACATGGTTGCATATAATAATAAATTAATAAATAATTTTACAATTTAAATTATTTTGACGTGACAACGTCTTAAATTAGGTTGCGGCTGGGAGTCACTTATGAAAAGTGTAACGCTCGGTAACGTTACGATGAGTCACCGAACGAGAGAGGCCCGATGCTTGCGTCTCTCTCCCACTCAACTATGATCGGTCTGCCGCGCGTGCATAGCTTGCAATGTATTGCAAGTTATTGTATGTATATTTGTATATAATGTATGTGTAAAGGTAAAAATAAAATTTTGTTAATATGAAATTCAGTGCGAGATTCTTTGTATAAATTAATGTTTTAAATATAATTCTTTGTATAAATAAATGTTTTAAATTGTTACTATTATTTCATCCTTCTTCCTACTATACGAATGAATATTCACATTAAAATGATTTTACCATTCAAAGTCGTTGTCACGTAAAACTTTCGCCCGTATACCGACTTTACAGGCAACCAATTTTTTTAATCAAATAGTAGATGATGGCCACGGTTATTTATGAATGTAACTTATATTTTATTTCTTACATTATCTTTCTCATTGCTTAATTAATGTTATTGATATGTTATTTTACTACAGTGTTAGACAAAACAAATAAAAAGTGGTTGATGGTCGAGTGATCAAAGGCGATGCTTTCAAACCACGAGGTACCTAGGTTCAAATATTGACTATACGTGAATTGATCTATAAATTTAAAATTAAGTCTAGCTAAATCACTAGTCTTGCGCTTTGGAAAACACGATAGCTGTCGGTCTCAGACCTTGTTACCTCATCGGTAACGACGGCTCTTGAGAGCCGCACTGGATGAATTGACGTGAAGGGCTGAGGACCAAGTGCTCCAAATTAAAATAAAAAGATTGTACGTGCGTATGCCTAAGCGGTAGGCTGATAAAAATCTAACATAACAAATATTCTAGATATTTTTTAATGTTGAATTATATTATAGTCTTAACATGAGGATAATTAGGTATGTATTCTATCCCAAGAGACCGGTAACGCACTGGTGACTCTTCTGGGTTACCTACTTCCGAAGACAATGGTGATAACCTGCTTTCTAGTGGATCTCATACTAGTCTATCCTTTGTAAGAGATTTACGAAAAAAATCACATTATTTTTTAACTACACAAATTCAATACAAAAATAAACAAATTTAATTTAATACGTTATCAAAGGCGAAATTTAAATGAAATTTATTCCTTTAACAGTGTCATATACATCGAATTATTACTTTGATTGAACCAGACGCATAACGAGAGTAGACTTATTCCTCCATACGGTTTTCCAACTGAATACATACCCCTACATCAAGTATTCACGGTCGAATCCCATCGGCCTATGGATACTCGATAAAATACAGTAAGCGTCCTAGGGTATGGCAATTTATCTAGGAACACTCGAGGATTATAATCAAATCTAAGATGAAAGCTAATCTAAATCTCGCCGCTTAAACTGCGTAAATCATTTCCCACCGACGACTGCGTTCGCTATAAAGGTATAGTTACACTGGCGAATGCAATATATATAGTTTTTTTCCTCATAGAAATAGTCTCTTTGACTTAAATTTAAGAATTCTCTATATTCTGAATCAAATTTGTAAATGTTATATTATACAGTCTATGTATGAGCTATAATGTTGGTGAACATAAAAAAGCGGATCTAATTTCAATAATTAAATATGCCATACAATCATCACATATAAGGATATTTATTTAATATTATATTGGTAGTCTAATTGATTCTGCTCCGTTTTCGTACATTAATAGCATCGGTGTTGATTGTTAACAAATGCCGTTATGTCGTTGGAGAAATTCTTGAGGTATATTTGAACGTCGGTCCTTCAAAACTGATCGTTTGAATCAAATTGAGTCTACAGAGAAATAAAATCAAATTGAGTCTACACAGAAATAAAATCAAATAATCAACAATGAACTGCCTCAAATAGTTTAATATACGAAACACCAGTTAATGTAAGAAATTAGGGTCTTAACCTGAATAAATCTAACGGCATGGTTTTTGTATTGGTACTTTCTCTTCTAACGTTACTTGTCATGTTAAGAATAATTTTATTTAAAGTAAAATCTAAATCAGTTAAGCGAAAACAGTCGGTCTCAAAGTAACGTCTTATTTTAAACTATATCTAACTATGTGCCATCGCTGAATTTAAGAAATATAAATATTCATTGTATCTTTTTATTAGACTTATTCATCCCAGGAGCCGTTAACGTGCACCAAAGTTAATTATCGAAATAATATTTACTAATGTGGAGACATCTCAATATACATGAACCGTTCGAAATAAATTACTCACCTCGCATTAGTCATGGACGATATTACGCTCTATAGATGGCGCTCGGAAGCCGATGTCTATGCTTTATCAAAACACTATGGCCGGAATTATTCATCACAGAATCGATGAATATTCATCACGCGATGATGTTCGACAAAAACGAGATCTGTGGATTGTCAATGACGTATTGTCGAAATTTAATTTCAGACGGCAAAAGCAATTTTTTTTTTTATACTCAAACATTTTTCCGTGGGCTATAAAACTTCGGTTTTTTACAACCATTCGTGGTAGAGTGTCATTTGACATAGAATAAATTAGTAGTTGTGATGCAGCATTTTTTTTTTAAACTTTGCACGCATTAAGTAAGTGATTCCATGATTTCTTCAAGATCTAGTATTTTAGAACAGCTTAAGCTGTACCGAGCATTCTAAAACAGTTTTTTAAAATATCTTGAATGTCTTAAGAAATTATGCCATCACGTGCTTAATGCAGCCAAATTAAAAAATAAGAAACTACATCACAATATTTAATTTATTTTAATTCAAATGGCACCCTATTACTAATTGTTACCAGTGTAAAAAGTACTAGTATTTTTAGAAAATATTTTTAGAAAGTATTTGGTAGAAAATATACTACCAAAAATGTTTAAGAGACAACTACGATTCTTTTGTACAACAAGATTCGAACTCAATAAAGTTATTCACTCTATTCTTTCGATCCTATGCGTAGGTCAATATGAAAGTTCTTAGAAAATCAAAACCTGAGCAAACTAGCAAGTTATTTTTATTATTATTATTTTTCAAAATAGTGTCCGTTGAGATCAATACAACGCTGCATTCGATGGAGCCACTGAAACACTTTGCCCACTCGCACTTAAGAGGTTACTTCGACGGCCTTTGCATATGCAGCCACTGCTTCCTTGGTATCCGTAAATCACTTTCCTCGGATATTTTATTTTACTAAATAAATAAAAATACGAGGCTGCGAGGTGGGGGCTGTAAGGCGGGTGAGCCAGTATTTCTATACCCAACGTCCTCAAATAGTTAGTTGCTTGTCTGGCGGTGTGTTGGTGAGACGTCGTCATGATAAAGGAGAATCTTACTGCGAGGTCGTTATTCCCAAACTTTTTACAAAACAAGAGGCAAACAATTATTAGTGTACCAGTCTTCAGTGACTACCCTCGCGTAGGCAACTTCCAAAAAAGAAAAGAAACATCCAGTTAGCAGACTGTCTTTTGGTTTCGGGATCATAACAATAAATCCAGCCTTCGTTACCAGTAACTGTGTCGTATACAGAATTTCAGTCGTCGTTTGCGAATCTTTTCATTATTTCGTGGTATCAATTAAAACAACAGAGATTTTGATTTTCGGTCAATTTATAAGGTATTCACCGAGTACATAGCTTCCTGACCGTTATATGCTCATGAAAGATTTTGTGTACTTGACTCATACCGATGCCTAAGCTTGTCCGAATTTGCCGGGAGGTAATTCTTTTGTCAGTGTCTACCTTGAGGCGCAGAGCTCTGATTTTGTTTTCGGTCGTCACTGTAGAAGAACGTTCCTCACACAGAACGTCAGTCAGATTAGTGCAACCACGTTTGAACTCGTTGAACCAATTTATAAACAGTGGCAAAGGATGCAGTGCCATCATGAAAGGCCAACAGAAGTCTGTTATAACTTTCTTATTAGCTTAAACGGCAAAAAATTTCATAGAAAATCATTGCACGAAAATGTTCTCGCTTTAAATTCATGTTGACGATAAACAAACAACTTTTTTTTTGCCACCAATTTGAAAAAAAAAATGACAGGTGAATGCAATATACATAATAAGGTTGGCAAAGAGTTCCATTTTTAAAATTTTATTTTTTTTTTATTTTACAGTTTTTAAGAGGCCAGTTCTAAAAAATTTAAGTGTCACCACAAGTATTATGAGCTTTCAAATTTCTCAATAAGCAATTACTGTTTCAAGCTTGTAATATTCAAAAAAGATCTCTTCAGAAGCCCTAACAGTGATGATATGTTCAGACCGTTGTCGCTGCAATAAGAAATAGATTAACAACGATCTATATGAATAGTTCGTGCTGTCGCCGCGGCGTGCGACACGCGCATGCGCGGCCGTCGCACGGTGGCCGCTCAGTTCGATTAATCAAAACCGACGACGTTATCGGCGAAAATCACGACCCGGTGCCGGGCGCAGCGCCTGTCTGTCCGATCCGTTTAGACGTATGAGAGCTTTCTAACACGGGCCCGCTTCACTTGAATTATTTACACGGTGCGCTCGGAGAGAAAAACTCGCTTTTTTTTTTAACTTTGTCTAATAATAAAAAAAAATTACTTTCATTCGAAAAAAATACTCTAATTACGAATGAGTTAAATTATAAGTTATTTTCTTGTAAAATATACAACGATTTTCATATGTTAGGTTCTAAATACCGCCACTTTGTTGAAATGCGAATTCACAAAATAATGTGAAGTATCTCAAGTGTTATATAATGACCTATGAAATAGAGACGTTTTGATTTTGAATCGAACTGCAGAGCCGTAACCTGTTTATTTCAAATTCTGAGTCTTGGACCTTCAATACTCCACAGCCCCACACTGGCTGGATAAGAGTCGAAAGCTGCTAACAATTGTCCCAGTGGCATGGTTGAAACGTGCATTCTACTTTCATTTAAGCCAGAAGTCATCAATTAATTCGCCTGCAGTCGGGGTTCAACCCATCTCCTTTTAAAATCAAATACGGTTCAGTATTACTTAAATTGAACACCGGTTAACTAGTTCAAAGTACCGGTTTGAACCGCACCTTCTGTCTTACGTCCTGAGTGGTCAGGACGTAAGGATTCGAAAGCTACGCTGCCGCCATAAAGACTGTATGGAGTTTTACATTTGTCTCCTCCTATCAGATTTTTTTATAGGATTTCTAAGGAGCAAACGATCATACGGACCGCCAGAGAGTAGATGGTCACCGACGCCCATCGACATCCGCAACCCCAGGCAACCCCTTGTCATAATTCATTGAAAACGCCGATGTTTATAAACCATTCACAAGTTCTATCATACGCGACAGAAAATTGCGGATGAAGTGAACGATGATAGAACGCCAGTTCAAATACCATCATCGAGATAGTGATGATGATATTTGAACGATGACAAAATTGATTCCTAGATTTTTATTGATATACTAGCTTTTGCCCGCAGTTCCGCCCGCGTGGACTACAATATTTAGACCACTTTACAAGCGCTCGTGGCGTTTATACATATTTTTCCTACACGACCATTTTAAATTATCTTTCTAATGTATGAAAGGCAGTACTACAGAGAGGTCAAGCTGTATCTCTGGTTCTATCAAATCGAATTAGATGAAACATAGCTTAAATGATAAGTTGGATCCCAAACTACCAATTTGTGAAAACGTCATCAAAATGCATTCAGACGTATTTGCGTGATGCGGTAAGAAACATACAGACAGACAAAGACAAAAATTCTAAAACTGTTGTTTTAGCTTCTGTTGCTCTAATAAAATTCCCCCATGTCGGTTTTTTTTTTAAATATAATATACAGACATTGGCCCGTTACGATTTTATTATATGTATAGATAATTTTTCGTAGTTATGTGTCTGTTTAATTATCGAAAAACAATCATAACACTAAGGTCAAATTTACATTTGTTGATAAAATCGTCTATCAGGCTTTCTCAAACAAGAAACCTTTAATTAAAGAAATGAAAAGGATCGGCCGATACCGTGTTCTTCAATTGACGTGACCAACGACTGCTAACGGCAAAACAAGGTTGATGGTGACGTATCATTTTTAAGTTTTTTTTTTAATTGTAACCGGTTAGTATCCCGAATACCATAGACCTCCCACATCTATGAAGCTACCGCTTGTTAATGAGTCGATGTTTATCCAATGACCGTAACTCGTAACATTGACTAGTCACTAGTCAATGTTACGAGTTACGGTCTACCACTACTACTAGTCACTAGTGTATGTTGGCCTTTATTGTGTGATGTATTGATTTCCATAGATGTTCTATCGTTAACCATCGCTGCAGTGAATATGATATCTTTGCCAAAGTTCACATAAAAACAGAGAAGATTGTAATGCGTGTTTGCAAGAAAGCGTAGGATTTCGTCGATCCGGTACACTTATTGAGAAAAATATAAATGGCTTAAACGTATGTTCTCTTGAATAAAAAATACGTACTCTGGGGACAAGAGCTTTTTTTTTGTTATTTCAATTTACAAGGGAATCTTTTTCTATGTGACTTTTTCTTCCTTTATATTCTTGCAGGATATTTCAAATGATTTTTCATTTTTTTTATATATATTAGATAGCGGTCCACTCCCCGATTCGCTATGCGTTATGGATTGTGAAAGTGGATTATGGATTTAGTAGGAAAAATAACATGGTGAATGTTATATGGAATCCAAAAAAAACAAAACCATCTGTAAACGATTCCATTGGGTGGGCTTTGACCATCGAATTCATTCACTCTGTTCGAATGCGAATGGCATTCACTATTTTCAGAACTTTTTAACTGATGTAAGAATAAAAAACATATAGTCATTAGATATGTATTCAGATTTATAAGAAAATTTGTCATACAATAGAACAAGTGATGTATTTACAAGATCAATTTAATCTGAACTAGTAAGTAAGTGTTCTTATACGTTAAAGTTAAATTATTATTTGTCCTCAATAAGGCTGATATCATTATACCGTTAAACAAATTAATTGTTATTCTTGTCTTATTTTTATAACAGACTAAATCAGATTTTTTTTACATCTAAAATTTTAACATAGAACCGTTGTTTCATTGCCTTAAAGTTTTTAAATCATTTAATTAACGTAGACAAATAGCAAACTTTGAAAAACAAAATAATGTTCAAAACTAAACAAATATTTAATAACCAAATTGCAACAAAAAGTGCTCCAATAAACCATTAAGAAAATATTTCTTTAATTGCCGAAAGTAGTTCTTTTATTTTGTACTACGATTGTTTCATTTTGCCCTTAACAGTATTTAATATTAATAAATATCGACAATTTTCCTTAATTTTCATATTTTTTGCGGTTTCTATAGTATTTTTAGATTCTTATGACCGATGTACCATTTAACAAGCAAACTGTTGTAGAATCATTTTAAAACTAATATTTTTTAAACTTAATTTAAAATAAAGGGTTACTTAAAATTTCATTTAAATATATTTTACTGATTGTCCTCTAAAATAACAATAGAATTTAACATCCTACCTGAGAACCTTAATTTTCAACTTTTTATCTAATACTCCAAAACTGACCGCCTAATATATTAATCCTTGTTTTTCACTAGAATGTGGGTAATTGGCTTACTATAACTTATATACATATGTATATAAAATATATCTAATCAATTCACATCACTTACTTGTATAATCTATTCCTGTAAATGCATCAAGAAAACTAAACCAATGATGGCCGTAAACCCCAAAATATCTGTCGCATTCCGTGCTCTTAAAATACCACAACAGGCACGACCCTTTGAGATAGGCGTGCTTTTGACTCAGATATGCGGGGCCGATAAGGGAAACGAGTATTACAGAACGTCAACATTGTCCCTTTTAGCGGCAATGTTTCTAAAAATATTTAAAGATGACTCACGAAAAAAAACAACACAAGTGTTTTCGACAGATTATGGAAATAGTCAGCGCAATATGGAATAGTTCGTGTTATTTTTCAAACATTCAGGGAAAAACCGACCAAATACATTATTTTAAGATCTTGGATTCATTGAGTATTTTTTGATATAGATCTTGGGCGGTAAGTATGCGATGTTTAGAATTAGAAAATTTCAAATTCTAAAAACAATAAAAGACAAAAACACAAAAAGCATTACCTATTGCCCAGAAGGGCGAGCAGAGACCACAAGTCTCGATACGATATAATCTTCACACACCTGTTTTTATTCATACGTCAAGAGTCTCACGCTAGCTCGGCGGTTTTTCGACTTACCCGTCACGCACTTTCGCTCTGTAGATCTTTCATTCTTTCCAGATGTTCAACCATAAAAAATTGACAGTTCTATAAACACAGAAGTGGTTACGATTCGGAAAGTCGTGTCTATGGAAAAATCGAAAAAGTTCCCTTTGACAATTATATATACTTATGTTATTTTTAATATTTAACTCTTTCAACAAATTTATCTACAACAACATATAATACGCACACATCGTTAAATACGCTCAGCAAATTAAATATTATTTGTTGAAAACATTGTGACAAAGAGTTTTCTCTGCTTTTGTCAAATAAAGTTACTCAAATAGACATCATATTAACAATTTGAGATAACACGCTATTGAACGAAAATAGAAGTTGTCATTTGCACTAAATTCAGAAATTTATTTGTTTACAAAAAAAAAATATTAAAAGAAACTTCTTAAAAACATGCTTATGATTTTATGCGAGGGTTGTGCGGTGAATATTATTTATATAGATGAACATAACAAAATAGATCGATCGAAATGCTACATAAAACTATCTACTTATAGGCACGATGTTAGGGTAATCACTGAAAAAAAATTTAAATCCATAATTGTATCCAATATTCTTGTAAATCAATCAATTCAAAAGCTTGTATCGTGTATGAAATTTATTTAGTTTAAATTCCTCTTCCTCTGTCTTCTATTTGCGCTACAACCTTTTGTCCAATCGAACGTCAGGAAGTGGTTCTAATTTAGCCTTCCCAGATTTAACTCACACCTACTAACAAGGCGAGTTAAATAATAGCTTGTAAAAATATGCCCAACGCATGCGTAGGAGTGACATTTCAGACAAGAAAATAAACCATCATCTTGATCGCTTTGGCCAGTTTTTTTTTTGACAATAACTGCATTTAGAATAATTTTCCAAAAACAACGAAAATACATTAAAAACTATGTAAACTTATCAATGGTATTATATAATCGATCTCAATATGACGTTTTGGAATTAGGGTTCGAGCTATATCAAAACCAAGTTACATTTTTCCCTAAATACATTTTAAAGCTTATATTAAAACATATAAGCATTTGTAAATAAAACATACAAAAAAACACTGTTGCTTTTCTACATATTTCAGCTTTGACATCACCCACAGGGCAATGAGTTCTCAAACTCAGAAAGTTAACGACGTTTTATGATTTAGGTGCATTTTTTTATTGCATTTCAAAGCAGTATTCATTCTCTCCTCCCGAAGAGAATAAGGGCACACGCACACTCACTCGCACATCAGTAGCAGCGCCAACGACGACTAATAACTATGGAAATAACATGGAATGCACACAAGTACGCATACATTGTCGGCTTTATTATTCGGATTCGTGTTAATCACAGCGTACGCGCGGCCGAGAGGTACGAACGCTCAGTCGTAAAGTTACGAAACTCGTAAACCGAAATAAACGCGGACGGACGGACGGACGGACGGACGGGCGGGCCGACGAAGGGTCAGCTCTGAAATTAAATCGGTGCGCTTCCTAGTAGCGAGCGGTGAGGCGGGCCCGGACTAGTTTTACCCTAATATTAAAGTGTTCCGCTAAGGATGCTCACACACCGAGCTTCCGCGTCGCTTGTGTTTGCGGCGCAAGGAATGACTACAGACCTTATATAACGTATGTTTTATATTTGTCACAAAGTATAGTTGCCTCGTCTGCCTCACTGTGCGTAAACTAAAATTTATCAATGATCGTTCCCGGCATCCTTCATTTCGATCCCGATACCTGCTCTATATTCCAATGTCAGTCCAAATGCTGACGTAGTTCCGTGCTTGAATATCGCTGCTGTTTACTTAGTATTCAAACATATTTTGTGAGTATATAGTATTTTATGTTGTTCAGCCATTTGTGATATTAGCCCGGACAAACAGGTAGACATACAGTCAGTTTTACTTGTATAGATTATATCCGCGAATATGTAGCATTTCAAAATCTATCTTGAATGTCATGTCATACACGGCAGCGTGTACCCTTTAATAAAAAAAATGAAACAGAATTCTTAGTAGATTTGAATGTGTTTAAGAAATACCTTTAACTTAAATGCATTTACAATGACGGTTTCCTTTAAACTCTGCGTTTAAAACTATTAACTAGAACCCTGGAATTGTTTTGTTTTCATGAGACTTAGCGATTTATTACAATAAAGTCTTTTTATTCGTTTTATGACAACAATTAATATTATGTTTTGAAAGTATTGAATATTTACAAAACATTTCTATGCGGATAATTAATATAAACGGTTATTATACAGATCGGCACTTGTTATAGGCACTATTCTATAAATATTAGGGTGCTTTTGTTTTTGAACTATTTTTTTTTAAGTTTTTAAATGTGTCTTGACACATTTAAAACCTTGAAAGTGGTAAATGATATTGCTGAACAAGGAGTCGCCCTTACTCATAAATTCAATGAAGCTTTAACTAATAATGAAGATGAAAGACAAAAAATTTTTCAAACTAAATTAAATTTCCTACAAGTTTGTCATTTACAATTTTTTCGTAGCTAGTGTTGTTTACGAGTTGAATCCAAAAAAACGCGAATTTTATGGAAAAATTAGGTTTAGGGGCCTGTACTACCCCGTATGTGGAAGTTATGACTTTACTGTAATGGAGACTTTTGTAGAGCGTTCAATTCTGAAGAGACCTGTCTTTGGGCGAGATAATCCCATTAAATGCCTTTGAGTTATAAAATTTAAAAGAAAAAAAATCAAGTTTTACATGTATTTTAAATGGGAAATCTTTACACGCCTTGGTCTAGTACTTAATATTAATATTAAGGGCTCAAACTTTCAGGGAATTTTTTTTACGGTACTTCCAACAAAATTTCACCATGGGACCGAAAAAAAAAATGGTCCAAAAAAAGCACCCTAATAAATATTGTCATACAAATAGATCGTATTAAATCATTTTAATTCTACTAGTTACGTTTTTGAAAGCTATCAAACCGCGGAGTGTGTGTTAGGGCTTAGTGCGTCGCTTCCGCGAACTACGAGCGTCGGTTGCACAACGGGTCTGTTTACGTCTTACTATTCTGAGTTTCGGAACGCATGTCGTATCATGTGTGGGCCCTCGCCGTTCACGTGTGCATGGTCGCGAAATATGACCTTTTATGTATCACTATATATAGAACCTTTCACCTCTCGTTTCTTTACAAACCCCCTTTTTGGCGTATTCAGCGAAAAGAGTTATGTTTGGTTGGCGTATCGAATAAGATTTTGATGAAAATGTCTCTATGTATTTACACTAAATACATGTTACAAATAAAACGATATACCAGTAATACATTTCCCAAACAATCAAAATGGAGCTTACGCAAATTTCACGACATTCCATTTATAACTTTGCGTTCATCAATCAAGGTTTTACGGATTTTAACACTGTCTCTTCTTAAATTATAGAAACCCAACACCAATTCCTTATGTTGGTGATGATTTCGAAGTCGCTTTAACCTCAAAGCAACCAACGTCTTTACCTATAATTATTAAAATTAAAAAAATTAAATTAAGAAACTGTAACTAAATCTATAGAAATCCGTATAGCTTTGGTTTATTCTTTTTGCATTTGATATGCCACCATGTTACCATGTTAGCATGTAACCATGCTATATATCCAATACTCTCACGCTCGATGAACCGTCGCTTTCGCTAAATAGCTTATAGAAGTCCGCATGAAATACAAGTCAAGACTTCGTCCTATCGATTCGAGAACGCGCCGCTCGACAACACGAAGGCAAACTAGTTACTAAACGGATTACATTTATACAACTAGAATTACATGGAAAAAAGTAAATATTTAAAAAATGCGGCTAAAGCTAGAAGTGTATGTGGCTAATTACGTGTGAGATTAAATTTTTCGTAATAAAACATCTACACAAACAGTCGTGAAGGGACTAATTTTATACAATTTATTTAGTAACATTTACTTTTATACGTGAATTTAGAAACAATTTTTTCGACCTTTCGTGGAGCGACGGAATTGCTGATGTCGTTCTCGATTCCAGCCGACGAAGACTTACCTGAAATAAAACGAAATAGTAAATTAATAAATTTCGAAGTAGGAATTGAATCTCTACCCGCTCGGTGTCACGATAGGCGACTAAAGCCACGCGGGTACTATTACGCACATAAAATAACTCGTAAACGTTAAAGCGGATGATGACTTGTATTTCAGACTGCACTTTAGTTAGACATACAATGTTGCAGGTCTGGAAGTTGCATTCGCCTTTTCTGAATCTCGTATAGGTATTCTTGCAAACCATTGGCCTATATTTGTTGTTTGAACAAGTACAGCGAGTAAAAGTGATTGCGAAATCTAATTATAATAAGTTACGAGAAATTCAGATGAGAATTCAATGCTTTTGAATTCTAAGAATTTTCTATCGTATAAAGTTAACTAGTCGGAATATTGTTTATGTTAGAATGAGCAAAGACAATAAACCCCCGGTCGTGACATACCGTATTCAATTCTTGCAACATCCTACAGTCTCTCGTTGCATAACATCTTCAAACAGAAGATGCTTTCACATTACAAAAAGAAGAACATTCAATCGATTCGTAGTAATAAAAATCGATAAATGCAATAATAATAGAGCATGCTCGGACGCTCTAATAAATCAGTGCAATGCACGTTGTGTAAGAGCATTTACTATCGTCTGCCCACCCCGCGCGCGTCGGCTCTGCTTGAAGATGCTACATAAATTATTATGATTTAGTGTAATGCCGGGCAGCCATATAACGGTGGCCACACATGGTATCGCCTTTAGTTATTTGAGTTACTTTTGCATAATTCATCAAACGTTTTGCATCCGAAATGCAATTGTAAGAAAAAATGCATTACTGTTCTTAATTAGGTAGATCTTGAGAGAAATAAGAATAGGTAACAATTGGCAATGATAATGATAGGTAGTAGTAATAATACTTTAGGAAGTATATCGTACAAGCCTTGTACTTAAAAGTGTTTTTTTAGCTCATAGCAGATTACAATATCAACTACCATCTGCTTTAATGACGAAGGAAGATATTATATTCAAATCTTGTAAGTAGAAGATGGTATTCTAGAGTGTGAATACTAACGCCTTATATCCTCCTCAGAGAAGAAGAATTCTCTTTTAAAAGGTAAATCAATGGGACATTATATAGTAGTACAATTAAATACAAAGAATACAACAATCACATTATAGCAGTTAGCTGCTGCATATAGGTTTTGCTAGATGATAAATCTCCAATGTAGGTATATATAGTCGCAGCACATACCGGTAAGAGATTTGCGACGTTTATCCAAAAGTATATCACTTTTGTCTAGAAGATTTACCACATCGGCCCAGATGAACAGATTGACCATTACATTGTTTTATCGGTCGCACTTGTGGATATCGTCTAAAATTGACCTAAAAATTAGGTGATCTAACCTCGTAATGATATTTAACTCGTAAGTCGATGGTCATGAGGTTTCTGGACAGTCGACCACTTCCGTCCAGTTCGATTTAGTCTATGTCCACTCTGCCCTTAGATAGTCTATTGTATTTACAGTTAGGTCAGTCTATTGTTATTTTTAACATCCAAGCAGACAAGAACCAAGCATCCATGAGTGTATAAAATTTAATTGTTTATATGAAGTGCATGCGAAAGCTCGCTAATGTATACACACAACCATACACTTTGTAGTTCATCACTTTCAGGATTAAATACATTTTCAAGGAAATATATAGGTGCCTTTAATTTTTTATTCTTTACATATATGTTTATTATTCGATGAAATCTGCCGATTTTGATGGAATTATACGGCATCCGACGTAGTTTCTTTGAGAAATAGAGTTGTTTATTTTTTTAGAATTACTTTGAACAAATATAACATTTAAATTCGTAACATATTAACGATGTAATATCATTAGACAAAGGCTTTTTTAACGGTCGTTAAAATGCAAATTGGTAACAACTTAATAAGAAAACATAAAAAGATGAAGACGGCAATCGAGTGATAGGTGCGTTGTTTTTTGTATCGAAAGGTGACGAGTCTGGTCTGACCGTACAAATACATTGGTCGGGAAATTTTTTAAGCCCTTTACTTCCCGCCTTTTAGGAACCTTAAGTCGGTACCATAATAACTGTCGTTAAAGTTCCTGACCAGCTTCGATTCAGCAGAGAGCTTAATAAGCTTCTGCATTTGAAATAAAATAATGGGATGCAGTAGCTTCACAATAAATCCCTTAATGAAGGGATTAACCTTGGGTTTTTCTTGTATAACTCCAACGAATTATGGATTCAAATTCGAAAGTTAAAGCCGAGCAAAGCCTTGAGTTCGCGCAGTATAAGAAATTATAATTTCTATACTATAGTGTATACATGGCTCAATAACTGTTGCAGTATTCGAACACTGCAAGGAACTGCTACGATAAATATACTTTTTACCTTTATTACGCATCTTATGCGTCGAACTATATAACCGCATCGAATCTGTAACGTTTTGCCAGGCGATCGAAATCGCGGGCAAGACCTAATCTCGCCGAGCATTAAACGCGGTCAAAATAAATCCGGACACAAAAAATATAAACAGAATATAATACCCCGAGCTATCACTACAGGCGTAACTTAGTAGCCGAATATCTATAATTTGTAACGATTACACCGGTCGGTACGCGCCGACACGACTTTCGAGTTACATTAGCGGGGCACCGGAAGCGGCCGTCGCTGCGAGCCGCTCTTAAGTCATCGGCGGCTAGGATGAAAATGTTAATAATGACTTATGTGTAAAGCATTTGTACTTACGCAGATGGTACATAGTTTTTTTTTTCTTTTCACACTGTTTCTATTGCGACATTGAGATACGAGAAAGGCCGCTCGTCAGTTCGAGTGTGTTATGACGCGAACGGATTAAAATTAAGAAGTTATTTGGCTCTCGACGGTATAGGGTTTCGTGATCTGATCAGGTGCAGATTGATGAATTAGGTTTTGACTCGAATAAAATTAAATCGCGTGCCTCGGAGGGCACGCCAAGACTTCAGCGCCGGACGCTGTTCGCGTTGTGGTGACAACGGCCTCTATTAATCCCTAATTAGCAGTGCGTGTGGAAAGTTCATGCCTCTTGTGAGGCTCTTTGGTGTATTTGGAAAATTCACAATGAAAGTTTTGACTCCAATATAATACAAGTTTATTTTGTTGTTCAGCGCTGGGTATAGTTAATTTAACTACTGGTAACCCATACGGTAAGCGGGAGTTGGAAAGCGATTTGGCGAGGAACTGCCTGCGGGAGACTGAGATGGCGGCCGAGATCGCCGCAGGCGCTATGGCGCATGCTGATGGGAGCGCGTACTTTCCTACTGCCCGTCGATTACGTCATAACTTCCTCCAGAACGCCGGCCTGCGTCTTTTACCATATAAATAAGTCAACGAATTTGTTCTCGGGCCGCATATGTACAGTCTTTCGAGACACCTCCTCCATTCACATTTATCATATGCCCATCCCGTGGCAATTCAATTAACAATATCTAGATATCACACTTGGTAGCCACGTCTACTTCCGGAATCATATCAAACGTGTTAGGACAACGAAAATTTTCTATCAAGCACGCGTTAATGGTACAGTGGGTAGGTAAAACAAACTTGTTCTACCCAATAAACGTAACCTTATACAAAAAGTGCATAAAGACGGTGACGACATACGCGTCTCCTGTCTTCGCTCACGCCGCCCCGACGGCATTATATAAGTTTCAAGACCTGCAGAATGAATTGTGCAGATCAGCCACAGATGCACACGGGCGTCTCAGAAATTCAGTTCTTCGTAGAGACTTATAATTTTCCACAATATCTGAATATACGAAAGACGCATCCGAGCGTGTCTTTTCTCTCGCTGATTCCCAATTTAATCCACGTCTTTCTGCAGCGGCTTCTTACGAGGCGTCGCCTCCTTACCATTCATGTGGAATGTTCTCACAGATCCACCTAACGCTCTCACAACCGAGGCCTAAAGGCTAATTGAGTGAATAAACAAAAAGAAAATTGAGTGATTAATAGGTGTAGGTCCTTCCAAGCATTAAGATATAGTCAAATAGGCCATTCCCTTCACCTTCCGAACCGCTACCCTAACCCGTGTTGCTGTTCTAATGGTTTCCCGTGCCTAGGTGTTTCCTTTAAGGAAACTCTCACAGGCCAAGTCACTCGCCGTCAGTACCCCTGAGTGTTGTTCGGCTGCGTCAGGTGAAGCTAAACAGAATTCCAGCTAACAGCATCGCCGAACAAGCCAGTACTTCAGCGGGACTTTTTAGTGAGTCTCAAGTACCACTATAGGTATCTTGTATAAGCCTCTAGTTAGTTCGGTAATTAAAAAATATGTATTTCTAGGGGGGCACTTCACACATGTAACAGAAGCTGAAAAAAAATTTTTCAATAAACATCAACGCTTTGCATATATTTCGACCGTTCTTTTAAAATTACTTTAAGATTTTTAACCAATTTTTCTGATTAAATGGTCAACATGGTCAGATATACCGTTTTCGAGTATTGACGAATACTTGCGGTCCTCAACAAAAGGGCGTGAGTGCCATGAAGATACCACTCCTTTTCACATCGTATTTTTACATTGTGAGACTGTAATGTGCTTCTAAATTCACGACCAAATACGCACTGTTCGTTTCAAATCAAGAGTCAACATAACTATTTGTTTCTCTAATTATAGACAACTAAAATGTTTATACATGTACGGAAAACATTAAAAAAAATGCATCAACATAGTCTTTTCCTCTATAGTGCATTTCTTTGTAGTAACGGTTACGAAACCCTACACTGAGCATGGTCCGACAAGCTCTTGGCCGACTTTTTTTTGTTGACGTTACTATAAAAATTGAAATTTAATTCATCGACACGGATAGGTGTGCCCAAGTGATATATGTACAACTGTGCCGAACCGCAAGAAACAAAATCTCGCCCATATATACAATACGATGAGAGTCTAATAAGAGTAATATTTTTACTACAATGACTTATATGCAATAACTACGTATTCTTATTATATATCTAAAATGTATACACGTACGAGTCAAAAAAAGATATTTATATTTATTTTCATTTCATTTAAGTAGCAAATACTATCAACCGGTTATTTGTTTCTCAGTTATAATGGATGCAATTTGACGCCGAAGCATGCAATGATGTCCAGTTGAATCCACGTGTCATATAATAATCTAGGAAGCTATCATCTTGAAATGATTGAATCCACTCAGTGGAGCGTCCACTGCACTAATGAAACGAATTACTCAATTCAGAGCAAAGGATGTTACAATGATTACGGCATTCTTCGCAATGAACGTTCCTCTTGGTATGTTCAATACACTTTCTCGGCGCGATGTCTCTATTTGTAAAAGACTTTTATAATATAAAATATACAAGACACCATACAGTTAAAAAATAGAGTAATGATTTACCGGATTGAATGAATTGGTAATTAAAAGAAATGTTTAATAATACTTCAGCGTCTTTACTAGTATTAATTTCGTATTCAAAAATAGTCTAGTATTTTTATTTATAATTAGATAAGGTGCTCAATGAAATAGTAAGTCAGTTCTAAGCAGCCAGGTCCTGAGACAGTATTCATACACGAGTTAAAAGTTTCCAGCCACATTCCAGGTTCTTATTGAGTGAAACCTATTAAGAGGATCGTCCGACGGAAGTCAATAATGTCTTTTTTAAGCATTCAGCGGAAATCATAAATGTTTAAATATAAAAAGTCAAAAAGCATTTTATTTTATTTTTAATTTATTGCCACAAGCGTAAAGTTATAATGCTGTATACGTGAACATTAAATTTTTGTTTTAAAATGGGTACACATATGTAATTTTTGTGTCGACTTATTATTACCTCCTACTCGGGTACACTCTTTCATAGCCTTTTTATTATAGATTGATAGGATTAGATCTTAAATCTTATATCCTGGCGCAATATAAGATGGGGGCTGCGAACGACGATGTCGCCAGTGCGATATCAACCTTTTGGGCGGTTGATTAGCGTGCTCTCGGAAGCGTGGATCAAGTGGATATTAATTTCACTTAAATTAAAAACTCACCGGTTGAATGTACTCGTATACCTTATTCAAACTCTATATTTTCTGGATCGTGAGTGACAATTTTAACCACTCTAACACTTTCTATAGGAATATGTATAATTAAATATTAAAGATGTCTCATATTTTCGAGATATTTTCTTGGGTTACATTATTGTCATTCAAACGCATCATTATAATAAATAAACGAAAACGAGACACTATAATACAATGCTAATGGCGTGTTTCCCGATTTGTTGAAAGTAAGTAAAGTAATTTATTTAAAGGCGGTAGTGCATCAAGTCCCAATAACTTTAGACCTATCTATACTACCGTCACTTATTAAAATATTCGAAAAATTAATCCTAAATCAGTTGTTAGTTCAATTTTATAATAATGAATTAATGTCGAATAAACAGTTCAGTTTCACTCGCGGTCGCTCAACAATCGATACTAGCATTGAGCTTGTGCAACATATTTTTGGAGCCTGAGAGGATGCGCGAGATGCAATTGGCATATTTTGCAATCCCTCCAAGGCTTTTGATTGTGTTTATCATGAAACTCTGATCGAGAAACTACATCACTATGGATTAACAGGCCGGGCACTCGACCTTCTGAAGTCGTATTTGAGTAAAAGGGTTCAGAGAGTTGATGTCAGTGGCATGAGATCGTCTGGATCTATAGTCCATATGGGTGTACCACAAGGATCAATTCTTGGTCCCTTTCTTTTCTTAGTCTACATTAATAATTTACCTAGCCTTGTTAAGGACGTTCATGAGATAGTACCGTTTGCAGATGATACTTCTTTGTTATTCAAAGTTAAAAGACAACAGCCCACTTATGACGATGTGAACAATGCTATCTCTAAGGTAGAGAAATGGTTCACTGCAAGTAACCGACTTCTTAATGAAATGAAAACAAAATGTATAAAATTCTCACTTCCAAATGTAAGACATGGATAGATCCGGAACTATTTCGGTACGCAACAAAGAATTGAAGTTTGTTAATTCTACAGTGTTCCTAGGAATTACTTTGGATAACAGGCTTCAATGAGGTCCTCATATAAGTAAGTTGTCGAAAAGGCTTAGCTCTGCCGCCTATGCTGTCAAAAAAATGAGAAATTTATCGGACGTCGAAACTGCTAGATTGGTTTATTTTGGCTGTTTCCATAGTCTGATGTCGTATGGCATCCTGCTCTGGAGAAACGCCGCGGATACATATAGAATTTTCGTGCTGCAGAAGCGGGCCGTTCGCGCAATTTACAAGCTCGGACCTCGTGCATCTCTTAGAAATAAGTTTAAGGAAATTGGAATTTTAACCCTGGCATCTCAATTCATTTATGAAAATTTATTATATGTAAAAAAAATTAGAAATGTTTAAAAGAAATAGTAGTCGACATAAACTCAATACTAGAGATAAAAATAAACTATTTCACATGTTAGTCAACTAAGTAACAAATTCATTTAGAGGGCTCTGTGTGCGCGTGTTCAATAAGGTTCCTGTAGATATACAAGATTTACCCTTATATAAATTTAAGATTGTTATTAAACGATCACTCAATAAAAAAGAGTATTATACAATTTCTAAATATTTAGAAGACAAGTATCCATGGGCATAAGCGCCTCGACTTCTTACGGGCTGTTTCGTTCTTAATGGTTTTGTATTTGTTTTGGTTACATATGTGCTAATTAGAAAAGAGCTATCCTTAAGTTTCTTGCTCGTTATTCTTGAGAGAAAACTGCCTTCCGAACAAGCGGTAAAGGGTAAAGTGTAAATTCGCAAAAAAGTATGACGTATTTCAAGCGTTATTTTGGAACCTATGAAATAACGATATTTTGAATTTGAATTTATTTATACAAAGTAGTAATGATTCATAAGAATCGTTAATAATTTGTATAAATAAAGGTTAGAACAATTATTGCACCTACGTGATCGAACAATACAATTACGAAAGTAACATAGAATAAGAATTGTGCTTCACGCTCGGAGTAATCCAATCGATCCAAGATCGGAATTGAAAAGAAGACCAAACTTGGGCTAAACAATGAAATTTGAATTTTAAAATACAACAGGACCGCACTCAGGATCATGATTGAAAGAGAATTGGCTCGGTACAAAATATAGAGAAGAAATGCATTCTATGTCCACGCAGATGGAGCTGCGGGCGAAAGGTAGTCTGGAATAAAAAGATTGTGGCTTGGTGTGATAAAAATAACGTTAGTGCAAATAAAGAGTTAGAAAATTAAAAAAATAATGAATAGTGTAAGAGTTTGTTTATAAATGTTTTTGTAGACGCTTAATGTATGCCTCAAACGGTATGCTCACATAGTAATGCCATAATCATGGTAGGCAATTTCGTAATTAGGGTCAAACTTTTAGGACATTTTTATGCCGTATCGTATAAATAATATCTTGCACTGAAACCACCAATCATCCTCGAACATTTTGTAGCAAACATATGTATGCCATTGAAATTTAAACTTTATGTCTACCAAACGTAGAAACCTTTTTACGTTTGGCATGGTTTCTATCATTTATAAAAGAAACGCATCCTCAGCTATTTCCAAATCATCATAAAATTTAGAATGATTAACTGCACGGTCTTCATGTTCCCTTTGTGCTGATGCATATCACTTTAGAAAAGAGTAAGGCTCCGACGGGGTACCGCCGGCCCATTGTAAGACGAGACTCCCGGCGCGGTTACGACACGGCCGTAAACATAAAAGACATTTCGTTTGTGACTTACGTTTGTTGTTCTGGTCTCGTCTAGCCGAGCGGGCGGTGTGGTAACTGCTTGAAAAAAATTATACTTCTTTCAAATAACAGTAATGATTTATGTGGCCGGGCTACGGTCACAGGTGACGTTGAACGTCAGCTTCCATACGATCTTACGACGAAGACTTCTAGATTATACCTATGCGTTCATAATGTATAGTTTATATTTAATCTCCATATTTATATGTGTGGAGAATAAAAATGAAAATAGGATTAATGCAGTGGAGATGCGATCGCTGCGTAGTATGTGCGGAGTATCTCGAAAAGATAGATTTAGAAACAGTGATGTTGGAGATGGGTGTAGTTTGAAGGAAGATGTAGTGACTAGAGTAGAAAGAGGTATGTTGCGGTGGTTTGGGCCATCTGGAAAGGACGAATGAAAGTACACTGACAAAACAAATATATAGAGCGAAGGTGTGTGATAGAAAGATCGGCAAGGGTCGCCCTAGAAAATACTATGCTGACCATATTGGTGGCGTATTAAAAAAGAGCCAAATTTTAAGGACCCGAAACTGACGAGCTTGCATGAATAGATTGATGGATGTCAGTGAGGCAAGAGAGGTATGCAAAAATCGTACCGTGTGGAAATCTATAGTCTCTGTCTACCCTTCTGGGAAATAAGCGTGAGTTTATATTATTACTATATATATGAGACAACTGTTTATAATAGTGCATCTTGGATATCAATTTAGATTTTTATATATGTAGGTTGTATATTCACAAAATGGATCACTCACAAATAACACTTCTATACGAACTCTGTACCAATGCTTACGGGAAGCTTAATCAATGTACTGGGTTTATTTATTATCTACTAGGTGAGATCGCAACGTAGATAGATTGTGAAAAAACTTGCAGGAAACCGAAAGTATCGAATAAAGAGTCAACTCTATACCCTGTGATGACACACATTCATCTAAAAATATTGCTGCTAGGAGTCACAGCGTGATAAAAAAGCACGAAATTATTGATTCATCCCGTTCATAGAGTTTGGTTTCTTTTTTAAAGCTCCATATTTTGCGCTTACACCTCTACAAAACAAGAACAAAGGTAAAAGCCAGAAGATAATGAAAATCGAATAGTTTAAGCAGATTGTAGTGTACTGGAGCACCTTGTGTCTTTAATCGGAAAGAAAACTTAGCATAAAAAGAATCTTGTCTGTGACGTACTTCATGTAAATAAATAAAAATTGATAAGCAATAACATGGGACAACGTTGTTCGTCTAAAAAGTGACTATTTGTACACAATACAGGCAGCGGAATAGGGTGTTACTTTTTTAGAAACTATGAATGTCAGACAGTAAGAATTAATGATGAACCAAGTTGTTTTTGACACGAGATCGAAGATATAGAGATGTGGAAAACAAAACAGATGGTTTGACCAAGACAACACAACTTGCTACACTTCGCGTGCAATGTAATTTTTTTTGCGTAAAAAATTCAAAAACAGTGTAATTTTACATTACAATCACGTCGACCGATTGCTAGGATCATGAGAAATAGCGTCTTTGTATTCTTTAGTGGGATTTCCTCAAAAGTTGTCGCGTCAGCGGCAACAAACTTAAAGCATTGGAATATCCAATAATTGTCATCCGTCAATAATAATTCATAGGGGAAGTAACTTCTGATACTTATGAAAACGTCACGGAGAATAAACTGGCCAAAAATCAACTACCACAGGTCTATGGTATATTTCATGGGCAGTAATAAAAACGTACAATGACCTAAGTATTATGTTATCTTCGAAAGATAACGATACGGATCGCGACTCATATAAAACAGTCGCATAGCAGTCGTTTGCGCGGCAAGACGTGTACTGTGGTACTACACAAAAAGCGTTAAACCGCTGTGCTCCGTACCACAATACGCGTATTGGTGCACAAATGTCACATCTTTAAACGCTAATATAATACTTAGATCATCGCACGTTTCTATCTCTGCCCATGAAATAGAGTCGGCCACTTGTTTTACACCATTTTCCATAATTAATTAATAATACTAATTCTCTCATTAATAAAAATAAAATCTAACATAATGTAATGCTGATTATGGTTTTTTTTCAATCATTTTGGGAGCCTTCTAAAGACAAAGTATCGTAATACTAAATTATGAACTTAATCGACAAAAATGCTGTTTCGATCGGAAAATTACCGAAGAACTTTAGTATAGAAAATATCTGGTTGTTGCTCAATAACTTAGAACTTGTTGTATCTAACTCTTGGAAGCTCATATTTGGTGCACCATCACAAAAAATAGAGATCAACCTGTATAATTTTCCTTACAGATTTAAGCTACGACAAATTCAACCCTAACCGAATCTCACGTCAACATATAAAATAATAAGCTTACAGGCAACTAATGCTGATTTATGAAACCGAATTAAAGTCAATATTATACCGAATCAACTTCTGAAATCCATAACTAATACATTTGCCCATAGACTTTCACCCTCTCGGAGCATAAATTTAATCTTAGTTTAGATCAACCTCTCACTCGAATGTGTCTAACAACAACATAAATTCCAAAGCACCCGACCGTATTCAATAACAAATGATGTACTCTACAGCGATGGTGGTTCTGTGGTTGAGAACGTTGCCCTCTCATCAATAGACACTAGGGTTCTATACTGACCACTGACTTTGAATTTGAATTGATCAATGAGCTTTTTGCTGAAGTCAAATTACAAGGCATTTGCTTCCTGCATCGGAGAGCACAATCATGATCAGTCATCAACTTGAACTGGGCCATGCGTGAAGGGCTCTATGTTGGATATTAAGATTGGATATTGGTTATTACTTGGGCATATAGCCCTTCACGCTGTGCTGGAAAAAAAATATTATAGGCGCGCGCAATCATATATGATTAAGGTATAACATCCCACATCAGCAGTAGAGTGATTAGAATCTGACACAATTCGCTGAAGTGTTTTAACATCAAACTTCAGCTACAAAATCGTTATTAAATCTACTGCACTTATAATATACTTTTTTTGTGATTTATATACTTTATTAATATATTATAATTTCATACGTTCGAATTTACTTCAATGTATACCTTAATTTATTATTTTTTTATAATTTCATATTATTGTATTTTCTGTTGACATAATAATGAACTTTTTTTTAATTAGGATGTGATTTTTTAATATCCACTGCTTCGTAAAGTGATAATAAAGAATAAATCCGTGATTTAATTTAGGCACTATGTGTTTGTGCCCTTATACCGTTAATATGTAATTAATCTTATTATTAACGGCAATAAATAATCGAAGTTTTTTTTTCTTAGGAATCGAGCAGCTAATTTTAAAAATAAGAACTGTATACAGTATTCTGTTGCGGTATCAAAAATTAAAAATAAATCAAATTAAAAATATCTATTAAGGACGGCAACACGAGTTTTACACGGCCGCTAGGGCTGCAATTCCATCGTTACCGCACCGCGACCAGCGGGGGGTCGCCATCTCCACGTTACACACGGAGCGTTGTATTATTTGTTTTACTATAATTTATTTTTATTTTTTTTATTATTTTACACGCTATAATAGATTTTATTGTATTGCTGACCTGTTTTCTTCGATAAAACTATTGTCTAGATTAATTAATATCGGAATAATAATATTTTTTTTGTTTTATTATATTTCGTATTCGGTGCCTTTTTATTTGTTTTCAAATTCAATTTCGATTTGAAACTGATTAATAAATCGATAGCAATACGTGTACCAAATAAGGCTGAATGGATGTCAACAGCATAAAGAGTATGGTCAAACGCGATTATAATTTGCGTGCAGAGAGTTCCGTACTATAAATCAACGCATTACAGTTCGGTGAAATTGGGCAACACATTTTGTACACATTTCCTCTTCACAATTACTTTCGTTTCTTGTGGGAATGCCAGGACTTCAAATTTTCGATTACTTTTTTCTGTGTTTATTAAAGTTTTACAGCGTCTAGTCTTCAGGTTTGAGTTTTGAGTTTTTTTTTTCAATTTTGTAGGCTACGTAGTTTCGTACATAAAGGGGACGAAAGGCATGCTCGAATTTCGTATATTTCATTTACTTAATATTTGAAATTCGAATTTTAATTCTATTTTTATAATACATGGGTATTTCTTATTAACGACCAGATTTTTTTTCTACTTTCATAATTAGTTCCCAAAGTTAACTTGCACAATCAAAATTCCTTATTTTACGCTTTATATTCGTGATCGAGTCGCCAATAATGTAATTTACGAAATCGTAACTTTATCTTATAGTAGATTCGGAAAAAGCAGGCTGTGACAGACGGAAAGATAGGCAGGCAGACAAGAGAACGATTCTATTAAGATTTAATTTTTTTTTATCACGCGTACGGAATCGTAAAAACCATCAGAATAACTCTGAAAACTGATAGGTACTGTTTTTAATAACGTTTCGAAGAACTGAGCAAGGGGTGTCATTGATAGTAGATGATTACCACCGCCCATAGACATTAAGCGACAGTCTTACCCCAAGCGAGATACTGATCGTTGCTGCCCTTTTAAAAGGAATAACCACTTTTTCTAAGATCCCTCTGTCGTAGTTGATTAGAAACGCACTTACGGCAAATCCTTCCCAAGTTATATATTAGAAAATGGTGTAAGAACGAAGTACGATGGTAGAACGCCATCTATCAAGATGAGGATGATGTTGTTTCTGGCGAGTGGAACGATGACAGAATCCAGTGGTAGAAATAAGGTTGGATAATTTTTTAGAGCACTCTTAATAACATATGCGGTAAAGTATTCATAATGGAAAACTTGTACTATTACATACATTTTAAGGACGTACAGAAAGAAATAGCATTTTTTTAAATTATTACAGTTGAGGCATGCATTATGTATTGACTGACTCATCACGAGATCTCCGAAAGTGTAGGTTTACTTAACTTGAACTTTGGCCTAGTTAATCTTATCGGGACGTAGACGCTTACCAAAAAACGGATTTTACATAAATCCTATCCAAAAAAGTTTTTCATCATTTTATTTCTATACAGCCGGAGCCGCGGGTAAAAGCTAGTTATATCGATTTAAATTTAATTATAGATTATAAACACGATAAGGAAGACGAAATGCCATACCATAAATGCGTGGAAGCGCTATTTCTGTTTATTAAAAATCCCATGAAGGTTGACATTCCAATGCCATTTATTCTTTATTTTCCTTACTAAAAATTATTTTCAGAGACACGATGTATGACCGCGCCGTGTGTAAGGCGATGTGGGCACCAGGCCGCGTGCTCTCACGGGAACGCGCGCGAGCACCTCGTAAATTAATCAGCGTCGAAGCCTGTCGACGCGCGCGCACCTCAGGGCTGACGGACGATTGTTAGCTTTAGATTTGCGCAACGGAACTTAGAACTTTCACTTCGAGCTTAAAAAAATTGAGGATGCTTCCTTTATTATACAAAAACTTTAAATTTTTATTTTTGTTTACGTTTAATTAGTTCATATTATCTATTTTTTCTCTTTTTGTTTATGTTCTTCAGACTTATAAGAAGAATTACTCAGCTTCTGTATAGTAATTATTAATTTGTTCTACCATATTATTACTGAATGGATTTATTAGAATTATGTATGTATCATTGGAATATAAATAGCATATACTATTCTTAATAAAAAACATTACGTATACTTGATTCTCTAAATAACAACTGCACTACGTGCGTGTGTGTGTTTAAACTGATTTATACAGTAATGCCGTTCGACCGGTAACGTGAATGTTACAAGGAACTTAAATAGAATCCAATATACAAAATTATCGTAAAATCAATAAACAATCAACGACGACAAAACTCAACCAGATACGTGTTCAGACCAGTGTTGATACGCCTAAAAAAAGTTGTATGATTTTACAGCGAGTAAAACAAATATAACGTAGAAACGTGAAAGCCTCTCACTTTTGAATAATGTAATGGATTTTAACGCACAGCATGGACTAAATTTAATGTGCTCAAATGAACGTATATATTATTATGTGTACCTAGAAAAAATAACACACATTTTTTTTAATGACTCAATAATAACTATTATTATTTAAAAATATAATAATAAGCCATGGACATCCCTGATAAGTTATTATGTCTGATCGATTACCCAGAGCCCAATATTAGATCGTAAGTGGAAAAGCACATGTGCAGTTGAAACACGTCGTTTCAGCTTTCGATAATAAATTTGTTGAAAGGCACGGGCTTGGTGATTGCCAAACAGATGTCGCTGTCATCATCGACAAAAATGAATTCCCCGGTCAGTGATCTCATCTTATCTCATGAATTATTGACTTACATTTAACATATTCAGATTTTAGCATTTAGTGATTAGTTAAAATTTATAAAAAATATATTTTGTTTTTTTAAATTTCTTGGAGTGAAGCATATTCGAAAGACTTTCGTTTTTGTAACTTCGAAGCAAACTAGAAATTTAAATATGTATTCCACGATAAATAAAAGTTGCAATATTTAAACAATTTATGATGACAATGGGTTTTTTGTAAGCTTTTCAAGATTATATATACAAAGTGGATAGACGGCATTATGAAAGCAGTAAAACGTATGAAAGTTGAAATAATGCCGGATGTGATAGGGTTTCGTCAAAGATGCTGAGAGGCGACGGGGGTATAGTGGCATTCCTGCTGTACCAGCTCTTTTTTTTAAATCCTGGAAAAGCTATAGGGTACCTAATGTCTGTTGCAAAGCCGTCATTGCACCCCTCTATAGAGGGAAAAGCTCACGACAAGCTTGCACAAATTATTGCCCTATAAGCCTCCTCAGCGTCGTTGGCAAACTATATGCGAAATCATTATTGAAAGGGTCTCAGATCTTATTTTCAGTCTCATTCACAAATGAGACTGAAAATAAGATCTAAGATGTACAAACGGGAGTTCGAAAACGGATGGGATACATGGACCAAGTTTTTTCTCTACAAAACACGATAGAAAAGTTTTTGGCCAAGGGCCAAAAGGGCTTTCGTACTGTTCCCTTTCTAGATAAAGCTTGTGATAGGGTAAAAACAAGTCATTTTGTATTTCTAGATAAAGCTTGTGATAGAGCAAAAGCGAATCATTTTGTATTTCTAGATAAAGCTTGTGATAGAGTAAAAAGAATCATTTTGTGTTTCTAGATAAAGCATGTGATAGAGCAAAAACTAATCATTTGTAGAGAACCCTCTCTTAGCATGGTATGAGTATTGGATTGATACAGGCACTGCAATCAATCCCTAAACAGGGATTTCAGTGCTTGCGTCAGAATAAATGAGGCATACACTGACTGGTTTGATATCCGCAAGGGTGTCAGAGAGGGATGTGTAGCTTCACCGCGTCTATTAAATCTATTCATGGATGGCGGTTTACATAATCTGAAAAAGCAAAGAAAAGTTGTCTGTGTAATATACACCGATGACCAAGTATTGCGCCAAAGTTAGGAATGGCAGAAGGAAAATGAAAGTAGAATCAACGCGGTGGAAATGCCATCTCTGAAAGTGTCTCTAAAAGATAAATATAGGACCAGTGACGTGAGAGAGCGGTGGGGTTTGAAGAAAGATGTAGTGACTAGAGTAGAAAGAGGTATGTTGCGATGATTGGGCCATCTGGAAAAGACGAATGAAAATAGACTGACAAAACAGTTCTATACAGCGAATTGTGTGTGTGTGGAAAGATTCATAAGGGTCGCTCTAGAAAATCCTATACAGACCACAATGGTGGAATATTAAAAATGGGCCAAATTTTAAGTACTCGAAACCGACAAGCTAGCGTGAAAATATTAATAGATATCAGGGAAGCAAGAGAGATATGCAAAGATTGTGCTGTGAAAATGTGTAGTCTCTACTTACCCTTCTGGGAAATAGGTGTGAGTGTATATTATTATTATATACAAAATTATGTAATCGTCAATCAGTGTATAATTAAATTTTAATTAAATACCTAAATTAAAAGTTAGGAGAAAAAAGCATTAGATTAGATATTTTTTTAAGGGAATGGGTATTCCAGGAAAAATATTCCAGAAACGAAACCAAAATCTAGAGACGGTACCGTTACTATGTTTTCACAAATAAAATACAGAACAGGTAATTTAAACAAAACTAGGAGAATGCTTATTTTTCTCTGAAAAGAATTAACTTACATGTAATGCTGTCGATCGATAAGCTTTTAGAGCTTATTAAGCTCACGACTTTACGCATGAAGACATTTGATCGGAATGTTTGTATTATCTATAGACGTTAATGTAGCTCGACTGTAACGGCATGTCGTTGTACACAGGATAAGTAAATAATCAGGCTGACACTTTTATTTATGCTTTTATTTAAATTTCGTCTATTCACATAGAGTTACAAACATATATTCTGAAACTCTACTTATTGACGTGTATATTATGTCAATTACATTTCTAAAAACAATAATATTTAATAAATATTAAAGATAAACATTTTTTAATATTAACATTAATGAGCGTGATTAGGTGTAAAAGTATAAATAAACAACAAAATCAATTATATTTCCTATGAAATATGTATATTAACATTCAGACATTTACAATAGTTTCTTTCGTATATAATATTATTTTGTAATGTGCAAAATACATGTTGCTTTTAACAATGTTTCATGTCTGTCAAACTGTGAAAATTTAAAATAACTAATTTAAAAATACATTTTGCGCCTCCAGTCAACATCAGCTAGACATATTGAGTATACAAAAACTTCAATCCACCCTAAATAATGTAATAAATGTACAGCCGTTTCATTTACAAACACTCTGTTACAAATCACATCTAGAATTTTTGCACATAAAAATGTAATTTACATGAATATATAACTTACAACAAAATTGTACACAATAATAATCTATTGAAATATTATTAACGGAATAACAAGCGGATACAAATTTCGTTACAGAAGATATAAAAAAAGGAATTTTAAAGGGTCATTTTTTAAATTCCCAAATGGCACATCTTTTGATGTACCATTCGATGCCACACATAATTTGATCACCAACATTCAACAAAGCAAAATTAGAAATCTATTAAAACTTGCTTTATGTACTACCACATTATGGTTTTTACTTTATTAAATCCAAGCATTAGTATATAAAAATATTGAAATTGCTTGTAACAGTAAAATTTCACCTACCAACATTCTATTTAAAACCTTATTCTCTAAAGTTTGGTATCACTTTGTAGTGTTCGTTATTTTGTAATAAAAAATTTATATAGTTTCAAAGTGATACTAATTTAGTATTAAATGGTTAGATGTCAAATATCTATGGATTAACATAAAAATAACAACATGTTAGCTATTTGATTTTTCTATATTTTTTATTTGATATTTCAATCATATGACCGTAATAAAATTTATTTTATGTTAATTTGAATACGTATAATAGAATAAACATTTGTCCAAAAAAAATTACAAATACCACACGATGTTGGATTACATCATTGCAGAGAATGTAGCAGGTAATGTGATGTTTGTGTAGGTCTAATTATAATTTTATGCCTGAATAGATTGGAAGAATATTTAATAATAGTTTCTGCAAAACATATGTAATTTGAGAAACAATCGAGGTCATATTTTCGCCTTAATATATATATGAATGTAAAACGTCCATTTTGATCTATTTTTATAATCCAAAAAAAAACATATCATTTTGATATTAATATACTTGAAGTTATAAGTAATATACTGTAATATAGTGCCAATTATTTTATTAGTAGTAGCTATTAATGCAGAACCTAATCTATGTTGTGAAAAAAGTAATTAGAAACGATACGTAAATATACGCACACGTCACCAAACGAAATGTTCGGATTAATTTCACGTTACAATTATTTTAGGTAAGTAATTCCCATCACTCTATTGACGCATTTACGTACCTTTGGTCTATGTCATTAAAGTTATTACGTAGGCAATTCGCTTTATACGTCGTACCTCTCCCTTCCGTAGTCGGTAGTAGTTAGAAGCTGATCAAGCTAGATCAGATTCAGAGCTAAGAGCTACAGTCTTCTGCTCTGGCACTACCGGTTCAGAACCTCTGAAGGTTGTTTAAGAAGGAGAAATTTATCAAAAACCCCGCCGACATAATATACATGTTTTTTTAGTTAGGCAGTCAGCAGTAGCTCGATAATAGATTAAAGATTAAAAGGAAAATCGAGTAGTTTCAGTAGAGTAGAAGACGACTTCTGTATAATAGAAAATCATAATAAACTGATGAAAAGTTTGATTTAGCAACAAAATCTGATTGAAATAAAATTTTCTCCTAAAAAAGAGGATATTCCTATTCAGGGATCTCGAATTACATAAAGACGGTTTTGCGACATGTTAATATTAAGTCAGAAAGACGAATAGTCTTTCAGCCTACGAGTTGAGCCTACCCAGAGCCTACAGACTACGGACTTCCGACTGCAGCAGAAACGAGGTGGAAGTTCTGCATATGCAATGCCACCGAATACCATAAAGTGCAAAATCCTACGAAAAAAAAACCATGAGTAAAGAAAGAATGCAAAAATGTTGGTGCATTATAGTGCAATAAACATAGATGCAAATAATACAGAGCAGAATTAATTTGATCAATAATAAGATTGACACAGGGATTGATAAAAATGAGTTATATAGATGTGCTGTTAGTTGAACGAATAATAAACATATACGTTGTAAACATATACATATAATAAACATATAAGTGTAATAACACGTTTGAACTTCAAATTGGTTGTACCAAAAAAGCCTTTATATCGAAATACTGGGTAATTTTAGATCTATTTCGCTGAATAAAAACTTTGAAATTTTAAAATTGGACCTATTTAAAAAGGATTGAAAATTTGGAATCTTATTCTAAATGCTGGAACCTTATTCTGAAAAACATATATTCCGTTATGTATATGCTGTACGTGACATATTTTATATATCATTGTTTTAATTATGAGAATAACGGTTAACACTTCATATACCAATGTTTTCTAAATTATATAATTTTTGTAAGGAACCACGACCTCACATACCACGGAGCCCCAACGAAACTCATTAATATAATCATTATAGTTAATTTCCGCTCCTAAGGTAGTAACTTGTAAATATAGTATTTCCCGTGTGAATCGCATCCAAACGAGAATACGTAATGTTCAAGGGTCCATATTGATTGTGTGTAATTTCCATAACACGAATAGTATTTAAGCTATAGTGGGTTTCATGTCGCTGCAGTGAGCGCTGATATTCTTCAGAGTGAAGACTACGCCCTTTGCCTAGCACTATAGGTCCTAAACTTAGACCTAAAGGTTAACCGCACTGTAATGTTTCGCTCAGTCGTGAAGAACGCAATATTTTGTATATAATACCTTGCATATCGTGTTATTATTATATATTCACGAAGTGTCGTTAAACAGTATAAGTGTAAATTGCTTTTTTAATGAATCCCTATACAACATCCGACGTTAATTCGCACTTTGGCAATTCGAGTTCAATTCCTGTAAATGGGCGAAAGATAAAGTTCTAGTTTTATTGTAACTTGTAAATATCTACCTATAGTTCTGTCCCACGAACATTAAACAAAGCCGAAATAAATTATTGAACCATCGAAAGTTATTGACAATCGTATGGTGTTACATTTCGGCACCTGTCATATAATGCACTCCGTATAGCTATTCATATACTATAGTTAAGTTTAGAACATAAGTCCTTATCTAATGTAGGTAAATATCTTTTCATATTCCTCATTCCTCACATCACACATAGCAACCCCCCTATTTACTCTCATTTACCTCCTAATGTATTTGTCTTTTCCGCGAACTCCTCTCTACCTTTGAATATTGTTAAATAGATAATACTCTAATATACAAGCATTCACCAACAACGAGATTCAGTCAATTTATCACACTCGTGGCTCCTAGACATATGGCATGTATTAAGCAATAAAACATGTATTGAAATATTTTTTTTTTTTTTTATTATAAAATTGTCGCACACCGCGAACACCCCTTCGTTTATCGTATAAGTCTAGTTATGTTCAATCAGATGAAGATTAAAACTTGAAAAATACGATGATATATAAATAAGGAAAACAAAATACCAATGCAGACGCATTATCCCGACAATCCATCATGCACATAAATACAACATCAGAAACCGAATATCTACAATTGGACTATGAACATTATGCTGATAAACGCCAAACGACATTTATCGAAAGTAACATTTTCTCCTGTTAATATGTTCAACGAAAATTATAAAAATATTTCAGACAGAGAAGCGGAGAGGATTACAAGAACAGGCAAAAAAGAGAGGAAAAAAAAATTATTTAAGATAAAATATGACAAACTAATTCTAATAAAATCTAATCAAAAAAGGCAATTGCATATTTCACCGATTAGTAATTCCGATCAACAAAGCGAGGTGAGCACACAGGCCAACAAAAAGACAAAAACACTGAGAACGCACTCTCCCAACGCGAAGATCAAACAGTGTCTCAGAAGGAGCCCTAAAGCCAAGTATGTTGAACTTCCTAACAAACAAAAAGACGAACAAAGCTATACTGGAGCACGACATTGCAAACAAAAATAACAACATATAGCAATTAAAATCTCCCTTTCACACAGATTATATAAACATACCAACTCAATCAAATACAGTTAACCATCTTCCAACCCGGTTGGTCACCGTGGAAGATTACGACCATAACCCTTCAAGGAAAACAGCAAATCAACAAACTTCAAACCTTACAGATAAAATTATAAATAAACTCCACTCTAACGTACAACATCAGAACCTTATCTTCTTACGAGCGTCTACTTGAATTAATAGAAGCACTTAAAAACATAAAGTTTGATTTGATTGGTTTAGCGGAAACGCGTCGTCTGGGAACAAAAATAGAGGAATATGAAAATTGCATGCTCTGTCATACAGGACTTACGCCAGGAAAATATGGAGTCGGTTTTCTCATAAACTTATACCAGAAGAAAAGCATTGAAAGCTTCATCGGAATCTCTGATAATGTCGCACTATTAAACCTTAATATACAAGGAAATAAAATGTCGCTTATACAAGTATACGCACCCACAGAAGCAGCAAATGAAGAAGATATTGAAATTTTTTACTTTGAAATATATAAAGCTACGAACCTTGCACACAATACCTATATAATTATTGGTGACCTAAATGCAAAAATAGGTCAGCCAGGTCAGAGTGGACGAATACATGATAATGAAACCGAACGGCTATGGTACAAGAAATTCAAGAGGACAAAGACTCGTTGATTTCGCATTTGAAAACAAAATCGTAATATTAAATACATAATATAAGAAAAAAACTAACCGAAGATAGACATGGCGCTCACCAAACAGGGAGTACAAAAACAAATTAGATTATATACTATCAAATAAACCTAGTAAGATACAAAACATTGAAATCTTGAACATAAATTTTTCATCAGATCATCGACCACTTAGAGCAACTATGACTCTCTCGATATCAAAAAAGAACAGGAGAGGTTTCACAAATACACAAACACCACATTGAAAACTAAGGAAGAGATAAGAAGATACAAAGAGTGCATCACAACCTAACTACGAAAAAATACAAGATCCTCATGAAAATGTTACAGTACGATCCCAGCACGATAACATCCTAAGAGCCATTACACAAAGTCTCCGAGACGCTCGAATAACCAAAAAGAATACACGACATAAAATTATATCCGGATGTACTATAACCCTTTTGAAAAGAAGACAGCTACTGCAAAAAAACAAGAATAAAACTAGATCAATGAAAACGAGCTCTCAGCGTTATACAAACTAGTAAGCAAATATATCAAAAAGACTATATAAGACACAGGTCGGAAATGCTAGAGAGGCACCTAACGCAGACAGGAAGCTCAAAAAGCTTATACAGAGTTAAGAACTAGCAAAACATGGATAGACGGTTTAAAAACCAATGGAACAACACTAAACAATCGCACGGACATCATAAGAATTGCAACATATTTCTACAAAAAACTCTACAGTGCCCAAGATCTCGATAACACTGAAAACGAGAGCTACCAGTCAGTCGAAGTTATGAAGAAATGCGAACCATTCACTATATCAGAAGCGATCCAAGAAATAAAAGGATTGAAATCAAATAAAAGCCGTGGTTCAGATAACATCACAAACGAGTCCATACTATCTGTTTGCGCACTACTGGTTCCACCGTTAACAGATCTATTCAACCGCATTCGGGGAAGTTCTAAAACACCGACGCAATGGTCAGAGTCAGACATCATACTCATCTATAAAAAAGGAGACCCTTATGATATTGCAAATTATAGACCAATAAGCCTGCTACCGTGCATGTATAAATTATTCTCCTCTCTTTTAAACCAAAGAATTATTACCACACTGGAAGCCGAACAACCAATAGAACAAGCGGGTTTCAGGAAGAATTTTTCGACTGTAGACGACATTCACACATTGGAACTACTGATAGAGAGATATCAAGAAAAATATAGAGCTCTTTATATAGCCTATACTGACTACAAAAAAGCCTTCGACACTGTCTCACATACAAGCATCTGGAGAGCGCTACTAGAACAGGGTGTACAAAAGAGTACATACAGGTACTACAAAGCATCTACAGCAACAACATGGGTAGAGTGAAATCAGAAAGAGCTGGCCCATGTTTTCCCATTAAAAAAGGGGTGAGACAAGGAGACCCGACCTCCCGAAATTGTTCATAGCTATCCTGGTGCACATAATCAGAGGACTAGAATGGATAACAATAGGCCTCTACATAGACGGAAACTATCTTAGCCACGTCCGATTTGCTGACGACTTGATGCTTTTATCAGAATCAAGCTATCGACTGCAAACAATAATTCCTTCACTAAACACAGCTAGCAAAAAAGTTGGATTGAAGATGAGTTTAACAAAAACTATGGTTATGACAAATAGCATGGAAAAACCAATACTCGTCGAAAACGAAAAATTGGATTATAAAACAAATATATATATCTAGGAAAAGAAATCAGCTTCGATAAGGACAACAGATATAGAGAAATAGAAAGGAGAATACAAAACACTTGGATTGGATTGGAGTTTGAAAGAGGTTTTGAAGAGCAATATGCCAGTATAATTAAAAGCAAAGGCTATGTCGAGATGTCTTCTGCCGTGTTTAACCTATGCCTGCCAGACTTGGGTATACACAAACAAAATCAAAAGAAAACTTACAACTTGTCAACGAGGTCTAGAGCGAAGCATGCTAAATATTAGAAAAATTCAAAGTATAAGACACACGAAGTTAAGAAGCGGAACTAAAGCTACTGATGCCCTTACGTATGCCCAAAAATTAAAATGGAAATGGGCGAGACGCGTGGCAATATTATCAGACGAGCGATGGACGATAAAGGCGACAAGACGGAGAGGCCCAAGCGGAAAACGATCCACAGGCAGACCGCTCAAGAAATGGGAAGACGACATTATCGAAACGGCTGGACCAAATTGGATACAGGTTGCTAAAGAGAGAGAAAACTGGCATTCCTTGGAGGAAGCCTTCACCTGCGAAGGGTTCTTGCAAACCAAACATTTTTTAAATTAACCCTTAGTTATTATTTACTTATTACTCTACTCAATTTTTCTCTTAAACTATGTTAGAACTAAGATTAGTATAAGTAACATATATTGCTATCCCTTTTTTGCAAGAAATAAAAAGCTATTTTATTTATTATTTACAGTATTCAATCGATATGTGTGATAACAACGAGAACACATCAAAGGCATATTATTATAGAACGCTGCCGGATGAAGAAGACACTATGGAACTGAATAAAATTGGAACACACAAAAAGGACTTCCAAAAGTATAAACGAGTTCTTTCAAAACACACACAAGAAAAGAAAAGCGAAGACGTCGCCAACAGTGGGGCGAGCCGTTAACGGGGAAATATCATATCTATCAACAAATGAAGACGATTTCGTAACCGCTTCTCATCTGATAAAAATTGATGTGTACGAACTACAAAAATCGAAGAAGACGCCTCCAATTGAACATTGGAATCATGCTGACGTACGAGTGAAATATTACAGGAAAAATGGCTAAAACGATTCGCATTTTATCAACACTAAAGATCTTATTTATAATATAAAAAAGGAGATCGCAGAAAAAACAGAATGTATGTATAATATATTAAATAGAAAGATCAAATTATCAACACTCAACTCGCAAATGTGTTAATGACTACTCGGCAATGAACTGATTCAACCAAACAACATTAAGTATATATTACGTTGCGACAAGATTCAACGAAGAGAACATTGCAATATGTATTTTGGTGGTAGTGGTGCAAATGAAATCCACAAAGTTTGATATTCCAACAACGGATCTCGAACTAAATTCACGCCGGAAGTCCTGCATGTGTCCTTAGTAAACTATCGACCATGTATTCCAACAATCGATATAGTCACCAGAAGGATAAACTGAGCCACTGGGTCTACACGTCGATTACACCTAGTCCACGAGTCAAGCCTACTACTCCCTGCTACACGTCTCTGCTACGAGGTCCAGCTACGAGTCCGGTTCATCCAGTCTATGAACAACCAGTTCCTATACGTAACACCACAACGCCTGTCATCGAGTACGAGTCAAGAATTATCAAATTGTGAATAAGCTTTATCGTGTTTATTGTACATTAAGTGAATCAATATAGTAGTTGTAATACATTAATCGAAAAGCTTGGGTTAACAACACCTAAGTCGTGAATGTGTTAATGATTACTTTGCAATAAATTGATTGAAGAGCCATTATGTTCTATACATTCAAAAACTAGTTTTGAAAGCGAATCAATGTTTAATCGTAATAGTATAACTGATTTATGTGATATAAGAATAGTTCACATAAAAAACTGAACAACGGTTAAAACTGTATAATGGAAACAATTGGTTATTTGTTTTGCCTAAAGTAATTACAATCACATTGAATTGTAAAAATTTCGAAGCAACTGATATAGGATTACATAAAACTAGAATTTGAACGATATCCCAGGATTTACCGTTTACAATCCTGTATAATATTACACATCCAATATAGCATTACAAGATTAACATGTGTCGATACAAAGTAAATATTACTCATTTTTGCCAACCGCAAGTATTTTAGATGATGAATAATGCGACAAATATAAAAAGGAAAACATATCTAACTTAAATTTTTTACCTTTAAAACCATTAAATATAGATACCGACAATTTAAATTTAGCCAGTTACAAATCGGATCAAATGGGTGATGTAATTAAAAAGTATCAAGAAGATACATTGTTACATAGGATAATTAATAACAGTTATTCAGTACATATTATACATTGTAGAAATATGTCTATGCTATGTACTATATATATATATAGACATAAAATATCTTATAATATGAAAGTTCTTTTGTAATCAAGAAAGTAGAATATTAACTATGAAACATGGTTTTTCATGCGGTGATAGGATAACAAATTGTATTTAATTTATCATTCGTTCCAATGGTACTTGCAATTCAAAAATTGAAATGGACACTGTACAAAGTAATGGCGAAACAAATTGTAGAGAATCCTTAAGGTGAAGTATTAGCATTACACAGCTGAAGAAAGCATCATGTAAGGTTAAGTTTATTTAACGAATATGTTCACTAGGTGTAAGTATAAAACTATAAGCATGTCATAGAAATTAGTTTTCTTCTGCATTTTCAATATGAATTTCATTTTAAGAGGGGAGGTGTAATGTAATATATTACAGCACACAACACATGTAAAAAATACTTCTTAAGTAATGAGAACAAATAAACGTGTACTTTCGAAAAGTTGTGTTCTTCACTTTGCTTACATCATGAAATCATAAAAGGACTTTTACATGAAAAAACATTGTTTTTAATTTCCTTTTTTATATTAAAAATTCAAACTTGCTCTTTACCATTACACCGTTACACAAAGTATTATCAGTGAAATTTCAATATATAAATTATGACACATAACAAATGGCTAAAATAACGATTATAATCTAATGGTATGCCAATGAGGAGATTATTGCGTCCAATATTTTGTAATAATAAAATTAATGTGTCTAACATAAATACGCTTTCTAAGGTCTAAACAAGTTTAACTTCGTAACTGCCGCACTCAGAGAGCTCCTTTAAATTTAGGTTAATCTCTCTTTAGTTGAGGTTCATTAAAAATACTAAGCAACATTAAATCTGGATGCATCCCGGAGTCGCCCGTTAACGGCTACTTAGTTAACGATTACTTAAGTATGATCAGTGCTGGAAGCAATCAATCGATCGAAGAAAGTCTATTCAATTGGCATAAATACTCTTAATTTTTGACAAGATTGTAAGTATATTTTACAAGTTTATACATATGTGTTAGTATAAATGTATCTTATAATGAATTTAATAAAAATAGTAACAAATGAAAAAAAATCATCAATCATCTTAAGTATAAAAAAATATTACTGTTAAGATGCCAAATTAACCTATATTTTGTGAGCTGCATATTAGTGCACACTGTTATAAACTAGGCAGTTTCGGCCATTTTCATACCTATTCGTAATATTGAGTTAATCTACAGAGGTATACATAGTACAATTATATTAATGTTAATTTTGTTTATTTCGATGCAAACCCGTTAACTACCACATTTTTAATTGTCAAATCAAAGTTAAGGGATCATTAACGAAGTTAAGTGACCGATATTGTCTATTTAAAGCTAATTGTCCTTAAGGTGCTTTAAGAGACACTTAACTGACTCTGGGAGTGACAGTTCGTTAAACCATTACTAAGGAACCACTAAAGGAGGATTAAAATGTAAGTAACGTCTCTGAATGCGGTAGTAAGCCAATAGTAATAGAAGATTCGGCATTAGAAAAATGTATCCTCATGTGTTAATTGAATGATATAATGTTTTACAGGCAGGTAACAATATTATAAATTGATGAGAACATGTCTGCCACCGTAGTCTTGCTGCTACTAACATTAATTAATAATTAACTTTTTGCTTCTTATATAAATTGCACATTGCAAGTACAAAACTCGAATATGATGTTTTATACATTGTTACAATAGGCAGCGACCTTTATGACTGCTAAAGCTACCTATAGCCAGATCTAAACAGGCAGATAAACCGAACTTATTTCTATCTGTTAATAAAAAAATATTACCACATATGTAAAGTTTACAAAATTCTAAATATATTTATGTCTTACTTGTGTAAAATCATGATGAAATAAAATGTGATTGGTGTTTTTAAGAAAATTGAAGAATTCAGAGAGTTCGATTTATTTAATCCTATTTATGACTATGACTTGGTAGAAACCTTAAATTATTAGGAACTGGATGAGAATCTCAAACGGTAAGCATTAAACATGTATTGAATGAATTTATCGTATATGCAGATCCATGCAAACGGGCCGCATTAAAGGGAAAGTTTACCGATGAATCCAGTACTGAAACAAACCCACAAACTCCAACGTCTGTCAATGCAAGTGCATTATTATATAGTGAAACTCAATGTAACATACGCTAAAAGAAGATAAGGAAAAGGTATTTCTCAAGTCATTTAAAAAACAACAGTCACCAAAACAATTTGCGGCAATCAAAATATAGATTATCTGACGTCGTTAGATAGGGGGATGTAGTATTAACATATCAAATATCTTAAAAAATAAATGACGTTGAATATTTTCAAACTGCAGAATCGTTTTATGATTCTTTTAAGGATGTCATTGAGTTTTTAATACAATAATGCTTAAGCTGCTTGACATGCATAAAAATTAATAATGTAATTGTAATAATAAAGCAAAGATTTACAAAATTATGTACTTTGTTTAGGAGATACGTTCGCATACTTTTTGAATCTCTAAGAAACACGATATAACAAAAGCTTAGTGAATTTGGGTAAAAAAATAGTCGATGGCCTTTTAAACACATAAATCGTATCGATATTAATGTAAATAAGTTTAATCCACTTCGTCGTTCATTCTTTATCAAATCACCTAGAGACACCAAGTTAAAAAAAGCTACCGTGAATGTTAATGGTAATAAGTGTTATAAATGGGCGTTAGTGTCTGCACTGTATCCAGCAACTAATTATTAAGGCAGAATCAGTTCATATTTAAAACATCAAAACAAATTGAAATTTAATAATATAAATTTTCCTGTTTCAGTTTAAAAATATACCTAGAGTAGAAAAAATGATTAATATTAATATATTTACTTTAGAATGGAATACAGTAACAAAATGTCATGAACTCATAGGACTTATATTTTTACTGAATTTCGAAAGGAAACCCACACAAATCTATTATTATACCTCTCAAAATTTAATAATGATTGCCATTATTGTTATATAAAAAAAAATGTTTAGATTAACAACCAAAGAGATTTAATCAGAAAATGGAGCTATACATATTTGAAAGGGATATTTATTTAAATTGCCATATAAAGAAAGACTGGAAATCTCTAGTTGTACAGGCGTTTGTACTGTTTACCAAGTAAAAGTGATAAAAAACAAAATTGGCTCGGTAATGACATTCCGAAAAATATTCAAACAATCGATAATTACAATAAGCAATTGAAAATCTCCTTTGTTGCGTAAGCTGACTGAAGCGTTTTAAAAACCCGTTAGCGATTGCACTTAAAAAGAGAAAATTAAAATTTTTACGTCATTCCTCTCTTCTTTATTATTAGGGTTTGTCACCCATAGACAAAAGTCAACTGACAGATGCAGGGCGGGGCGGGAAATACGAGAGACGTCATTCAGCCCCGCTAGCTGGCGGTCACGAAAAATGGGACGAAAAAGGCGGGCCATTGCGGAATCCACTCGTTATTCGGGTGAAATAGCTATCAGATGGAGTGACAAACAAGAAAACAACAACACAACGTGACCACTGGACGATCGCGGCTGACGCGACCGGACACCTGGACAAGGCTGCGTCGGAAGGACGAGTTATCAAACTGACTGTTTCCCAGGGCTGTCCCGGCGGGTACAATATACAATAAACACCCATATACACGAAGTGTACAGTTTTGGTTATTATATTAAACTTTCCTTTGATGATCAATTATTCACATGTACAACGTATACAGGTTTTGATTACGCAAAAATATTCATGGAAAAATTAAAAAAGATATCATTAGTATTTGGAAAAAAGTATTCAAGTCCCTCCTTCACCATAAATAAATGGAAATGCGATAGTAATATCACTCACTACAAAATGGCATATTTGTGATAGAGAATTTAAAAACCATTCAATGGTTGATTATGATTGGCAAACAGGAATGTTTGGGGAAGTGGGTTGTAAATCATGTGTTGAAAAATTTTATCCACCAAATTATATACCTGTATTCATTCATAACTTAAATAATTACGATGCACACTTCATTGTTCATGCTTTAAATTTCAAAGAAGGTGAGGTGTAAATAATTCCAAAAAATAAAGAGAATTATATGTCTTTCACTAAAAAGTAATTTATTAATAATCATAATGCAAATTTGAGATTTTTAGAGTCCTTTAGGTTTATGCCCCATAGTTAAGAGAAATTAGCTAAAAATCTTAAAAATTATCAATTTAATGAACTTCAGAAAAATTTGCCCTCACAAATGGATTGAAATTCTGACTAGAAAAGGTATATTCATATGAACATATGACTTCATTTGAATCATTAAAAAAATCTTCACTACCGCCTCACGCAAGTTTTTACAGTACATTGACTGATATGAATATATCAGAAGTAGATTATATTCATGCTTAAAATGTTTGACAACACTTATTGTAATAATATGAAAATCTGTTCTGATTTGTATTTAAAAACAGACGTATCGCTTTTGGCTGACGTATTTGAAAATTTCCGTTTCAAAAACTTTTCAATTAGATCCCGGTCATCATTACAGAATACCGGGATTAAGCTGGGATGCCATGTTAAAATCAACAAACGTAGAACTAAAATTGTCAATAGACATAGAACAAATTTCTTTTATTAAAGCAGGAATTATTGGTGGAATCTCACAATGTAGTAATCGTTATGCGAAAGCAAATAAACATATGAATGAATTTGTTCCTTGGATTCCCTCGTATCCAAAGTACTGAGGTGCTAATTACCTTTACGGTGGGGCAACGTCTCGATACCTCCCTATCGGTAAGTTCATGTGTGTTTATGATAATATAGATTACAACGTGTCAGATAAATCAACGTATGGTTATATTTTAAAAGTCGACTTAGAATATCCAAAAATCTTTCATGACTTACATTCTGATTTGCCATTTTGTGCTGAAAATATTATGTATCGGTAGCAACAAAAAACTGTAAATTTGTTTCACACCTAAACAAAATATGTAATTCATTATCGTAACTTAAGACTGTGTATCTAAAATGGGTCGATAATAAAAAAAAAACACAGAGCGATTAAATTTAAAGAAAGTCCATGGTTGAAAATGTGCATGGATTTAAACACTCGACACAAAAAATGCGGTGAAACGGATTTTGTTTTTTTTTTAATTTAATGAATAATGAAAGAATAAAAATAAATGAAAAAACATTGAAAAACTTGTCAATATCAAATTGAGTATGCACTGGGAGAGTCGAGGTAAGGGTATTGGGCATAAATCAATTTGTAGAAAATCAGAATTTCAAACTTTAACTAGTTTTTCAGAAAATGCTGCAGCAATTGAAAAAAAACCAAGATACTTCTTAACAAACCTATATACCTCGGTTTCTGTGTCGTGGACTAATCGAAAGTTTTAATGTATGAATTTCATTATGAGGATATAAAATGTAAATACAGTGATAGCGCTAAACTCCTTTATACTGATGCAAACAGCTAAATACATCATATCTTGATGCAAGATTTTAATAACGACATTAGAAAAGATTTGCAAGATCGTGTTGATAGTTCTGATTATCCGACTGATAATCGGTTTGGTTTTCCATGTGTTAACAACAAAAAGGCAGTTTTATTTAAGGATGATACTAACGGAAACTTTTCAAAGAGTTTTTTGATCTTAGATCTAAAATGTATGCTGTTGATGTGGGCAATAAATGATCAATAAAAGCCTTGTCAAATAATAGTTCGATCAAATATTTTTCTAATAATACTACTACAAATTTCATTACAAAGCTGCTAAAACCACTGAAACTAAAAGGAAAGTGGTGTGTTTCAATAGTGGAACTTCAATATTCATGTGCGATATATACTGTTCAAGAATCAGAAAACTATGCGCAGATGATAGAAAGAAAGAAGGTATTTATCAATGAAAACGGACTTGGATTTCATGATGAAGCACTGAGTGCACAGATTTTTCTCAGTAATTGTGATTCTATACGAGACGTCATAGAATTGTTAAATTCACACGAATTATTAAAAAACAAAATTAAATTCTCATATCGAAAAGAAAAAAAGTGTAAAATTTTGCAAAATAAGTGAAGATATATTAGATGTTGGAATTGCACTCAAAGTTTCTCTTCAACTAGGATTTAATACAATTCACAATGTGATCAAGAAGCCTACGAATATTCATCAAGCCAATATTAATTTAGGCTTGCCGCCTCAGATTTTTGTCTATTGCGACATTGTGGATCCTTAGATTATTGGTGATGTGATGATAGCATTAGTACGAGTAGTTTCATTGGATACGTCTAAATATGTTTTCGGTGTCAATAGGATGACAACATTTCTTTATCTTCATTATATGCCAGTATTGATATTAGAATTCAACACGATTGAAATGGATATAAGAACTGACACAGGTAGACCGATACCATTTGATTTTGGAACTACATGTGTTAAAAAAATCCGAGGAAGTATCCTCACTATCCATACAAATATTAGAATTAACAACTAATTTAGTATATGAGATAGATAATTGTCTACTCCTTTCATGAAATCTGGTATCATACACCCTCTCTTAATCGATACACAATATACGAAGAGCTATTATTAACTAACCATCTCAGAACAAACAAATACTTAGTATTACCCCTCACAATAGAATATATACATTATATCTTAGAATCAGCCGAATTGACAGCATATGTGTACAATAATAAACTAATGTATATCTTAGACTTCTCACTTGTTCAAGATAGTTTCTCACTATACTACATTTATTCAATTCCGATAAAACGTTACCACTCTCTCTTATATTGCACCATAATTTCTGAACATTTTTATATAGACAAAAACTTTGATAGAAAACAATATGAATAATGAACTTATTAAAAACGTAGTAAAGAAATAATGTACAATGTATACTATGTACAACGTTACAAGGATTTGAGGCAAATTTGAAGCATTGTCCTAAGCGGCTCAGCATTTAGTAAAGACAAGTTGTTTTTGAAATCTCGGTTAGTAGAAATTGAAAGCATGAAAGAAGTTATACAATAAAAAGTTGAAATTGAAGTTGTGTAAATTGCAATGCTCATTATAAAGAGTAATATTAATATTATTTTATTTTTGTATCCAAACACAATTAACAGCAAAAAAAACTCTATTACTAATAAAGCAGCTGGTGGTGAACGTTTATAAGGAAATTAAAACACAAAAGGCATTTTTAGGAAAAATATCCTAAGGGAAATTATCAAACAAATATTTACGGGATTTTTCTTACATGGCTCTTAGCAGTGGTAAGCGGCAAAAAAATTTGGCATTCAATGTAATGATAGAGCCCATGACCCTTAGATTAAGACTCTCACACCCTATCAACTGAGTTAGCTCATACATAACATTTTAACTAAAGCGCTGTCAGAGATAAGCTATGAAGCGCCCGAAGATTTAGTAAACAAACTAATCGTGAGAGTCACCTCCGTCTCGAGCCGTGCGTCATCCCCAAGTCCGAGCCGATCGCAATCTCCGATTAAAGTCACGAAGAGAAAAAATAAACGCCAGGCGAGCTTATCGTCGTCTAACGAAGTGGCGACGTGCTCCGATAGCACAGTCGTAGAAACGAACAGCGAGTCCGAAAAATCCGAAACTTCTTTTCCGAAAAAACAAACGAGCACTGAAAAAAACGTTCAAAAAAATGAGAGTGGCCCGCAGCCGGCTGGCGATGTACATAGATCCATCACCCGTTCCTACAATGAGTACAAATTACGCATAGCCCTTCCCCTCGCGGCTCAACCAACTTAGACTCCGACTATAGCCGCCACCTCCGCGCAGGTGGTACCCGGCGGAGCCCTCAAGGTGACAGGTATCAACCTCACCGTACCTCTCAAACTAAAACCCCCCATCCTATCTTTCTGCGCAAAGGCGCCTACGTTGTTAAGATCTCCGCAGATTGTTCACGTTTGTAAAACAACTATACCAAAGCTGTCCGCGTCGCCGACAACAGCATTAAAATTCTCTGCCCGGACATCAAGACTTGCCGAAGACTCATTAAGTACCTTGTCGACAACGAGGTACAATTCCATACCTATGCTCTCAAGGAGGAGCGTAAACTTAAAACTGTTATCCGCGGCATCCCGGCTGACTTTGGCGTCGATGGCATTAAAACTGACCTTTGTGGTCAAGGATTCTCCGTGCACTCAATGCATAGAATCGTCCGTCGGGACGGTTCTCGCCTTTGGCTCGTTCCCGCGGTCCTTCTTAAGATCCTTCTTAAGGTCCTTCCTAAGGTCGACGAAGCCAAACTAATTTTCAAAATCTTAATCAAGTGTGCGGTTTTCGGGTCTCCGAGCAGAAGCCCTGGTCAGTGCCACCGATATCAACATTATGGACAGGTAGCCACGAGCTATCATGCAGATCCACGCTGTGTCAAATTTTTGGTCCCGCACTGAACCAGAGTGTCCGCGTACTCGTGAGTCAGAGAGGAAATCCTCTTGCGTCAATTGCGGTCAGTAACACACGGCCAACTACAGATGGTGCCTCAAAGCTCCCAAGTTCGTCATCAAAAATAGGTCAAACTACAAAAGACCTTTGAACATGCCCATAGCACTTCTTTGGAACTTGGCAAACTTCCCTACCCTTACGGCAAAAAATCCAAGCCGCCCCCCGGTTGTAGGTTTCCGCCCCGCCTCCACACCCTCCACCAACCTGAGGGGGAAAACACAGCCCCCGTGCTCCCCGGCAGCCGTACTGGGGCCGCCCAGGGAGACCACCCGGAGCGGGCACCCCGTGCCGCCTCCGTCCCTGACGGATCCAGCAGCGGCATCATTCGGAGAGGACATACAAATTATTTCGGGCACATTATTTCTAAAAACGGTATAAAGCCTAATCCCGCTAAAGTTAAAGCTGTTCAAACTTTTCCAGTACCCAAAAATTCCAGAGATATCAAAGCTTTTCTTGGATCAACTGGATATTATAGAAGATTCATACCGAATTTCAGTGAAATAACGAAACCCTTAACAAGCTTATTAAAGAAGAACGTAGCTTTCAGATGGACAGAAATTCAACAAGAATCCTTCGAAAAGTGCAAACGCATTTTAATCAATCCTCCCATATTACAATATCCCAACTTCTCCAAGGAATTCATTCTTACCACCGACGCTTCCATTCATGCTATTGGAGCCATATTATCTCAGGGTGAAATAGGAAAAGACTTGCCAATAGCATACGCATCTCGGACACTTAATAAAGCTGAATTCAATTATTCTACAATAGAAAGAGAACTCTTAGCCATAATATGGTCAGTCAAACATTTTCGACCTTATCTCTTTGGACGAAAATTCAAAATTGTCACAGACCATAAACCATTAACTTGGTTATTCTCAGTGAAGGACCCCGGCAGTCGGCTAGTACGTTGGCGACTCAAACTTGAAGAATACGAATACTAAATTATCTACAAAAAGGGTAAACAAAATACTAACGCTGACGCACTCTCTCGGCCTCCAATAACACACATGAATAAACAGACAAGCGATAGTCCAGAATACCTTCAACTAAACTTCGAACATTATTCGGAAAATCCCTACTCTTCATTTGCTACCTCGAATCTTAAAACTTCTCCTGATAAACTTTTTAACGATCGGCATAAAAACATATTCATACCTATTTCCGGCGAACGATTAGAACATAATTACCTATTTAATGAAGCTATAAATCTTTGTTCTCAAACTAACGAATTTATTGAAAAGCACAAATCCCTTTACGAAATCAACTTATTAATCTCAAATAAAAAACAAAACCTTCTGTTTGGTGTTACAAGACCCAGACACTTCGATCCATGGGACTCGGAAAGCTATTTCAAAGCACTCCTAGCATGCCTACAATATCACAAATGCGATAAACTCTATGTACCAAATCTTAATCAAGATAAAACATGTAAAATGCAAGGCAACGAACAACATTGTATTACCGAATATCTAGCCGATATCTACGAAACAGAAATTGTCATTTGCGATAATAGAGTCACCACGCCACTCAAAGAGGAAATCCCACAAATTCTGAAAACATACCATGACTTACCATTATCAGGACATCGTGGTATCATAGAAACTACTCGGAAAATTCGCGAAAACTATTTCTGGAAAGGAATGACTGACGAGATAAAAAATTACGTAGAGAGTTGTTTAACTTTTCAAAAAAATAAAATACAACGTAGAAATTTTAAGGCACCCATGACAATTACGTCACAAGCTACCGAACCTTTCGAACGAGTTTCAATGGACTTAGTCACATATTCCGACATTTCCACCAATTCAAACCGCTACATTCTAACACTTCAAGATGAACTCACTCGTTTTGTCCAAGCATACGCAATTCCTGACAAAGAGGCCATCACTATTTCCAAACAACTACTAATATTTTGCCAACATTATGGTACACCTCAAAGATTACACTCAGATCAGGGCTCCGAGTTCACAAGCAACATCTTAAAACAGCTCATGAAACTTCTAGGCACTAATCATACTTTTAGCACAGCGTATCATCCACAAACAAACGGCGCTCTAGAAAGATTTCACGCTACTCTTCATGAATATTTAAGAATGTATCAAACTCGTAATCTTTTTAACTGGGACCAAATGATACCATTCGCCGTAATTTGTCATAACACATCCATCAATCAATCCACAGGATACACACCCCATGAACTTTTATTTGGCTACAAACCCTATCAATTTTATTCTTTAAAATCTAAAATCGATTATACAACAGACGACTATATCCGAGATCTGAATGAACACTTAAAACTAGCTCGTGAAATCGCGAAATACAATGCCAGAAACATGAAAGAAAAAGCCAAAATTAGATATGATGAACAAATTCAAAATATATCCCATTACAAATTAGGAGATAAAGTCATGCTAAAAACACCAAATCCAACTAAGTTAGATCCACTTTGGGAAGGTCCTTACGAAATAATTAGAATCGGATTCAACGGAAATTATTTAATAAAAAAATCAGGAAAAAATTATCTAACGCACGCAGATCGCATTAGGCCATATTCCCCAAAACAAAACGAATAACCAAACACCGTAGTATATAGATACACATAAAAATAACAGTAAAGATAATAAATAAATAAACAAAATAGATATACAATAATAACTCTTACTATCCTTACAGGATTATCACAACCGCCCATTGCGAAACAACACTATCCCTAAACGATATTATATCTAACCCCTACATAAGTTTCATAATATGCTCATTTATAAAAATAATCGTATTTCTTGCATTATACCCGTTATACTTATTCATAAAGAAAAAAATTACCCATGCTCAAAATAAAAATATATCAAACGACATCGAAACACAATTATAATATTATGTACATATATATTGCAGGGCGATCCTCACGACGTCCACGAGCCAAATGATCAAACCCCTTCCTTCTTATTCCGGCCTCTACTATCATGAAAAGGGTTCTGTGTTAATATCTGAAGGATCATGGAAACTTATAATCTATCGCGATTTAAAACCTCTTTTTTTTTACAACGTAACTCACTTCGGTGTATAACTAACAATTTTCAAACACTATTACATAAATATCCATCCCTACCATCGACAAAATCCACACAATCCTTTTTAAAAATCAGCCTCGAGAACATAGAAGATAGACTAGCGGAATTCAATCTCTATCTAGGCGAAAATCACCGCGTTAAGCGAGAACTAATTGACGGACTCAGCTCAGTTTCGAAATGGCTCATAGGGACCCCGGATGCAAAAGACGCACGATATTATGAATCATGCATAGAAAAATTAGAAAAACAAGAGGTCGACCTCACTTCTTTGATGCAAAAACAGATTCAAATCACTAGCTCTACTAACAATCATTTTTAACGAAACCATATTCAAAATATCTTCAAACGAATTACTAATCCGTGAAAACATAAATAAGATTCAAACATACCTCAACAAAACACACACAATAATCTTTGATATCAACTTCCGAAGAAATATCTAGCTTATTGATTCAAATCTTAGAACTAGTATTTAATCTAGAACAAGAGATCAACGACTGCCTAGACAGCTTACTTTTTATAAAATCAGGATCAATACTCCCATCCATTATCAATACTGAAAAATTATATCAAGGACTTCTTCTTTCTAATCACATCAGAACAAATAAACATCTAATCGCCCCAGTTACCATTGAAAACATACATAAAATCCTGGAATCTTCTCGATTGACCGGTTACGTTTATAATAATCGACGTACATACATCTTAGAGTTCCCTTTAATACAAAATAACCCTTTTACATTATATTATATATATTCAATTCCAATCAAACATCACAACTCCAACCTTCACACCACAATCCTCCCTGACCATTCCTATGTAGCCATGAACCTCAACGGACAACAATACATCGCACTCAATACTTTAGAAGAATGCAAATCATACGCTTCAAAGAAAATGGTCTGCGAAAACATCGTGATCTACGACACCGCTAACCGCCCGTGCTGTGAAATAGATATTCTACGTGGCATCACGACTACAATGCCTGCCACGTGTACTCCAACCACATTTCCAGCTAATACCAACCTATTTCAATCTTTGGGAAATAATAACTGGCTATTCATCCTCAACGACCTAACATCGTGTGTAATGCAATGTGAAAACAAATGACTCATATAAACCTACAGAACTCAGGAATTATAAGCCTAAATCCAAACTGCAAATTACATACCGAGTTCAGCACTCTCATCGCACAAGAAAGTATTACAAAGAATATATCACACCCCATAATCCTGGCGGATATACGAACAGATGAATGCTTCTTGAATAATCATAACATAAATTTCCCAACATTGCTACCGATGAAATTAAACCAAGCGCCGCTGGGATCGTTGAAAACCGCAAAAGAAAAATTAAAGCAATTTTCAGAAGAACTAGACAAAATCCGCACACAGCCCTACATCACAAGATACCAGAACAGCTTTTCATGGATATATTTAACCTTAGGACTTACTTACATCTGGATACATTATATACAAATGTATACGTAATAACCCACTTGGCCTATTAATTCGCCGCCGCCAGTATAACACCGACTCAGGAAGCATAAATATTTTCAATAACTGCTTTGACAGATCGCTACGACAACGAAGTCAAGTGACTATTCCAATGCGAACCATAACAACAATGTCAACGAGCCACACCTCAGAAAAAGAATCGGAAACCAACAGTAGCAATAGTGCTCAAGTTGGAGAAGATAGTGAAAGTGCCAAAAATTTCCAAAGAGTGTCCATACACAGACAATCTTTGTTCTAAAAGGGGAGGTGTTATATATCGGTCCCCTTTAGTTTATTATATAAGTGTTCCATTTATCATATAAGTTATTATCTGTTCATTTCCCACATCCCTAAATAACATACAAAGTCCATTCTAATATTTACCCTCATTACCACGTTCCTATCACACCGACCCTTAACCTTGTAATTAGTGATAAGTAATATATATACAAGGCACGACCGGTCAGTCGTTACCATTCTCTAGTCCTGACATAACGTGTACCTAGTTCTAAATTCAATAAATCTTGTTATAAAATAAAATTTCTTTTTTAATTGTTATAACCACTTACTGCGTAACACGGCTACAAATCCTTTATATTTGACTAATAAAAATACAATAACAATACCCTTTGAAACAAAATGACAAAAAAAAGTTTAAGGCTGGGCAATGGCTTTGTTTCTCTGTGTCAATGAATTCATGTGGATTTATGATAGTGTAGACTTTAATATATAAGATGCACCATAAACTTATAAATCAATTTCAGAAATCGACATAGAGTATCAAAAAATCTCACATTGTTTACGTACTGATTTAACATTTTGTTTTGAAAATGAAAAAAAATATATATAGATAAGTTCAAACTTAAATACCGAATCGCAATTATTTAAGTTTGGAACCTATTTATGATTTTTTGACGACATGTAGGGACGTCATATTGGACGAAATTTTATTGGGATCTAGAAGTAAGCTGAACAACCTACGAACTTGTGGCCCAACACTTTCGAATCCCTAGAGATTTTATTCGTGTAATATAAATGGCAAACATACATATATACATAAATACTACGGGTCAAACAAAGAATCATCTTTTTTCAAGTCGGTTAGATTTCTAACCCACAAAGATTTCAAACCGAGAAACAAAACTTAGTACACAAACGTAAATATGTCTTTACTTATGATGCTATAAGAGAAATAGATGTTTCTCCGGAAAATTTACTGATTTATTAGATCCACTTACAATGCAAATAATGTACGATTCTCTAAAATATAAATTAATAATCTAATCTCTTGTTACTGGAAAATGTAACATTTTCCATTTTAAATACGCAAGAATAAATATGGTTTAGGACATTTATTAAGGTCATCCATAATCGACATGTAGCTCAAGTGTTGTGCGTTATAAGTATAAATATGTAAGTATACTTTATATATTAATTAATAGACAAATGTCTAATAGTTTCGATTAATTTGTAAGTAATAAATATGCAAATACCGATGCGTAATGTTTTAATCACGTTCTAGACTTATTTCATTTTTAACGAGGTTAACAATTAAAAGGTTAAAAATTAAGGTTAAAAATTAATTTAACGAGGTTAACGTAATTACCAATTTCAATTAATGCGTTTGTCGATTTACGTTCTTTAAAAGCAAAATAGGTTGGAGACTATTCGGTGACCAGTACTGTGAGAAAAAAATTGCATTTTTAAATGTCTAAATGTTTTTTATGCATTATTTTTGTATTACGCCGGTCAAGCAATTAGACTGTTTTATTTTCTGTGATTGAAGGTAATATAACCTGTTCGCGGCGAGTGTTACGATACCGGCCGTCTTGTATTCGGCATAATAATACAATTTAAAATATTACATCCATCATTTTGGTTATTGAATTAAAAGTTTTGATAACTATTTGCTAATGCACAGAACACTGACTCCGGTTGTACTAAGATACTGAAGTCGTTAGATAACTTGTTGTTGATATTAAAAAAAAAAATACCAAATCTGCGCCTGCCTATCGCTAGAAATACGCCCAAAGTCGAAACAGAGTAACATAAGTTAATGATTTTACAATAAAATCATAATTTAAAACTCTACATTATAAAATCAGATAATGCTACAACTTCCATATCTAGGTTCTTAATGTTTAGAATTGGCAAAAGTTGTTGTAAAGATTTTGTTATAGATGGATGTAACGCGGATAGACGTATATACAATGTTAAACTTATTAACACTGATATTAACAACTTATTTATATTATTACGTCTTTACAGATAAACAATTATTATAACGACATTGAGAACTGCTATTTAGGACATTTTAACACTATCAAATTAGCAAAGTACACTGTTTTGCAATAACTACGTTCTTATGTAATCATCGTAGAAATTATTGAACAAATTTATATCTTTCCTAAAAATACATCATAAAACTCCCTAATATTTACAGGACAAATGGCCATAGACATAACTAAGTCGACTTCTTACGAGATTGCTTTTTTGTCATTATAATTTAACCTCTTATTGAGACCTTATACAGTTAAAATCAAAAGGAACATGTTATGATGTATCTCAAATGTTATTACACCTAAAATTAAAGTATTTTGAATTCGAACATATCTAAAGGGGATTTATCGGCATTTCATGTCGTTACATGCGCCACCTTCATATTACTCATGTATACATCAGTTCCGTCATTGCAGTACACCCTCACTGATACCCATAGCTGGACCCGCACGAACGCGACTGTCGCTCCGTACCTTTTTCTCCCACGAAAGTGATGACCTTCAGCTGAATAAATAAATATCTTCAGCACTTTCTAGGCGTCCATCAATGACGGTCGATTTTTAGGGTTTCCGGGCCAAAGTTCGTCCGTCCGTATGTCACAGGCAATTTATTCAAAAACTACGAGACGTATATTGATGAAATTTATAGCGTAGGTGCCTTGTATGAGCCGTTACTTAATTTGGCGGCTAAATAACAAAAATATTTTTTTCTAGACGGGGCTCACCATACATATAACGGAAGGTGGAAAAAATTTCTTTCAGTAAGCATAAACGAGTGGCTCATCTTTCTACAGTTCTTTTAAAAAACACTATAAGTTTTCTAAGCAATTTTTCTGATTACGTGAAGAAACTCGGAATTAATATCTCCGAAAATTGCAGAAATTTTGCACCGCCTCTATAAAAACCGTATGCCCAAAAAATATTAAGAAAATAATTAAGATAAAGCTTAAGAAATACTTTGAATTATTTTGAACATGATCGATATACTGTTTTTGTAGTTACTGCTGAAAAACTGCGCTTCTTAACAAAAGGACGTAAGTGCCATGAAGATACGCTCTTTTGCTGATGCACTTTAGTTTACACTAGTTTAATAGTAATAGTCGGCATACCTACTTGTTTTTCTAGTTATAGGCGACTAAAGTGCTTATAACTATTCTGGGCGGGAAAAATGGAAAAAGAGTCTTAGAAAAGAATCTTACTTATTTCAACAGTAGTGCATTTCTTTTAATAATGGCTTCGGAACCCTGTAATGAGCATGAATCGACATGCTCTTGGCCAGTTTTATTATTTTTAACGCCTCCCTCCTTTAACATATCGTCCGTGCATATTTATTGATCATATGCTTATATTACTATAGTTATTTATTGTAAATTTCTATCTCATATACATATTATTAAAGACAATAAAAACCAAAAACTACGTGTACCCTTCATTTTTTTATATTAAAAAAAGATATATTTTAATGTTGAAAAATTTAAAAGGTCAAATATCATTTTTTTTTTTCAATTCATTCAAGTAAAATCATTTAAAACATAATATTCTTGGCAATCATCGTACAATACTGATCTACGGTGTTCAATATTTGTAATAGCTAATTTATGCTTGGATTTAGTAAAGAAAAACTCACAATATGGAACTCACATGTTAAAAATTTCGCGATTCTTTTGATTGATGCTCGTCCTCTTTGGAGTATATCTCTTCGAAACAGAACACAGAAGCAACTCCTAGAAACTCTTCTACTTCTTCTTTGATCCAGCGTACTTCTACGCTTTCAAAATTGAAAACGAATTACGATGGTTTCTACGAGATTTCTTCGCTTCGTTTAGACGGAATGCTTAAATAGAGAAACAAAAAAATATGATTGCCGTAGACATTTTGAATAAATATAAAAAAAAAGAAAAGGTTTTGATAGGAGTTAAAAGGAAAATAAAGAAACAACTCCGGGAATACTTGACGATATCTCGATAAATTTGATATTTTTAATCCTACACAAACGAGCAAACATTATCTAAACATTCAAGAAAATGTCAAAAGTACTCACATTTCCTGTTGAAGCCATCCATCAAATCTTTGCAAACCGCCCAGCAATAAAATTCCTTCATACAACTACGTATGTAAATTGTTTTAATCACTTGTTTAATATTCCTAAGATTTTGTATGGATTCATTTACACATCAATCAATAATGAAACTATCTGAAATTAAATGAATAAAGAATTCATTAGTAGCCGCGACCAGTCGACCGAAACGGGTTTGTTTCTAACCAAGACATCTTGTATACGTAGATTAAAGCGTTCAAATAACTTAAAGTAATACAAGACTGAATTAATTTAGCATGTCGCGCGATTTGTCTTAGTAAATATGATTATTAAATTATAATATGGCGATATTGCTGATAATTCGTAAAATATCAATCAAACGACTGTTACTGCCCTATGCCTAGCTGCTAGCTAAGTACAATCGAGTATGAAGTTCTAAAATTCTAAAGTAGAATATGAGGGTATTTATTAAGTGATTGACATCAAAAAGCCAAGAATAAAAAAAACACACAAATTCACTCACTTCATTCGGTGGTATCCTTTACTACACTGTTACGCAAATAAATTTTTTACCGTCACATAAAAAAGCCAATACGTATTTCTTCTAATAAGTGTTATATTTCTTCTAATAAATCTTAGCTTCACGAGTCGCCTCACCAAACTGTCTATTCATTAAATGCAAAGTACAATGACGTTATTCAGAAGCAAAAGTAAAAACCCAAAAGAAAATACGAAGATTGTATGAAATATAACAATTATATTTTACTCCCGAATAAATGGAAATAACGAACACCTCGACTAAAGAAATACAAATAAGCCTTTAATGTCATGCGTTAAGTCTTTATACGTTGAAGTGTCGAAATCAGCAACGTCATTTAGTAATGACCGGTCTAAAGTTAAATCTAATGATGTACAATTGACTACATTAGTATAATTTCTTCTGGTTACCACGAATTTCAAAACTATCAGTCTATTGCATATAAATTACTACAAAAAATAATTAACGATATCTGTTGCTATATAATATAATCCATATAAATATATGAGTTATACATACAACATAAGAAATTGATTGTGTTTTTATTTAAAACGATGTGCACATAAATTTTTTGAAGTTGAACTTAATTTATAAGAAGAGGATTAAGTTTTAATAAACAGAACTAAACATATTTGAGATTAATAAATTCTATTCTTAGTTATTGCAATGTCTGTACATTTGACGTTATAGTTTAAAAATAAATGAATTATTTCAGTGCTTATATATTTTATTAGATAGTAGTAAGAAGTTTACGATTAAGATACCAAAATGTATGTATACAGTTTTGTAGATAAGTGCAATTTCCACATTGTTATATGATATTTAAAGATTTTTTTTTTCGGTATGAGCAAATCAATGAGTCAAGTATGTTTTACAGAAAAACACGCTAAAAAGCCGAGGTAAATATTGTATTATTTTAAATATTCATTATTATTTTAAAATCGTATAGGATATAAATACAAAGAGTTCAGTAAACATAATTTAATTTACATTTTTTTTTGGAATATACGAAAATATAACAGTTTTATTTACAATAAATACTACTGATCCTGCTTCTCATTTCGCATCCAGAATGACATTAGCTTAGGCATGTGTAGGTGTAATTAAAATGGCAAAATTGTGTAATGTAGAAATACAAGTTTATGGGTTGGTTTTATGCAAAAATCAGATAAATCTATACATGAAAGCCATAATTTCTTAATCAGATATTAAAATTAATATTAACGTCAGCAACATCTTTGTTTTCAAATACCTGCTTATAATACAGATTTTATATTTTGTGTCAACCAGTTGTTTTTTATGATTTGACAAGAAAAAATGGGTGCCTCAATTACATCTAGTAAACAAAATATTACTTTGATAAATAACAAGTCCTGTAATTTATAAAACAATACTTACCCTATTCACGATAAACTCTGATTGTTTAGCTTTAAATGTCTATGTAATGAAGTATGAGTCATTTTACAAACGAAATTATGTTTATAATGACAATAGTAGTAGCAATTTTTTATATTATAAATTTAATGCATCAATTAAATTGTTCAAGGCTGCGAATAAGAAAGAAAAATCGGCTGCTTGTAACGGCAGTAGATATAGCTTTGTATTTATATACATGGATAATAATATAGAATACCTACATAATACACATATTTACATAATACCTATGGCCTGGGCAATCGAGCTCTGATCGGCATCTTTTGAGTTGTCATGAGAATATGATAAGTTCCCATGGGAAAAATTGCTTATGTTCACCTTCAACAATATTCAATCTAATTTGCCTATGTGTTTTATTTATATAGCGCCCTCTGTAGCCTCTGTAGCATTTGTAACCTCAAAATTCTACGAAATGGCTCTAAATAAACTAACGTTTAGATTTTATTTTTCATAAGACAGACTATATAGACAAACTTAAAAAGCAAAACCTTATATCAAAGAACTAAATTATTAACAAATTCGCTAGGCCCGTTTCTAATATAGGAATTTCTTATTTTAGTAATAAGACATTGACGGTTTATGAAATGTACAGATAAGTATGCGAGTTTTTGGTTTGTAATTAAATGGAAGAACGATATCAAAAAAATATATCGCTGATTGAAGCTACTATAATAGTAGATTAAGATTATCTTTCAAAAATTAAGTTTCTTTTAGACTCTTGTTTTTAAAATACTCACAGATAGTCCATGAACGAGTCCAGAACTGTAATTGGGGATAGAAACTACAGAATCTTTAATGGGATAGATCGAGGGATGCCGAAATCGAATCGAATTAGAGATGGTATCGATGTCTGTTGTTCCTTTTTTCAATTTCAGTCCTGCCCCGCTTTTGATTCCAATTCTGGTTTCGATCTAAATTCCGGTTCTGTGCAAAATATACACAATTCAGCCGCGGCTCCGGCCGCTCGGTCATACGTCGAATTCTTTCACGTTTTATATCGATAGACAACGTCATCTACCATGGTTTCGATTTCGGTCCAGTCCCCGATTGCATACCGGAGGAACCCAAATTCTTACACCGAAAACACAAGTGATGCCGCTGTTTTTTTATTGTGAAACCGTCTCACGCTCTAAACCTGATCCCGAACCGATGTTGAACTTGAACCTCTGTTCTACATTGTTGTTACCAATAAATAATCGGGTTAAGTAAAAAATTCCCTCTACGATCACCTAAAATGCGATCAAAAGTTAGTATCTTTAATCTTTATACATCTTGACCTAAATGTTATTCTGATATATAATCTATGTTATTGTAAAGATTCAGCTAATTCCGTTTACTCATTAATGTGATCGACTATTTAAGTTGGATAACGAATTGTACTTTACATAATTGTACAGTAACATGTTCATATCATTTCATATAATGGTCATAGTGAAATATGAAATATTAACTGTTGCTTCTTTTAAGAGTCTACAACAGTTATTAAACTACTCCCATGTTGACGATAAAAAATTAATTTCATAGTAATACTGAATAAAATCACACCTCACCTGCAGGAATCAAAATGAACTGCTACCCAATGAGCTACTATCTAAATATTATGTAATCTTGCTGACAAGTAACTACTTACGTCTTGTCTATGCTTTACAAGTTATTTTACAAATGCCCGACAAGTTACAAGTAACATTCATAATACATATCAAAATAATACCATTGTATTATTTTCTTCGCGTCTCGTATATAAAACATAATTAATTCATCTTAGTGTAAAGGATTGCAGCATTAAAACATTCGGATTTAATCTTATCTATATACACAGAAAACGGGAAACGCCCAACGCAAATTAAGATTTAGTTCTGATGTTTTAATACTACCGTTTTTTCTCTAAATCAATAATTAATCTTATTAACTTTAAACGAAAAACTATTATATACACAGGTAGCATGATCAGGCGTCCAGCCTCCGTGCAGTTTCGTGCAGTTCAGCGGACGTGGGTTCTATTTATGTTGTTGAATTGAATTCGTAGAAGCTTAGTTGGGGAGAAAAAACAGAAAGGTAGGAAGGGAGTGTTGCACCTCGATAGTGACGAAAAAGAGAGAATTCGTTGTACTTAATACGAAAGTGAATTCACATGAAATACTTGAACATATGATTGAGATACGAATCGAATGAAGACAGTCTGTCTTGTCGCTGCTACTCTTTTAATCGAGATTCAGAGTACCGAAAACTGACGAGGTTCGGTCACATTCTGGTGGGGGCGCCACCGTCCCAGCACAAGCGCGAGCAGAAAGAGCATTGTAGAGGAGAGGAACACAAAAATCGTATGATAATTATAAGAAAGGGACAAAAGAAAAACAACGAGATTTCTAACTCCCAATTCGAAAAAGACGTATAAATTACTAATAAAATTTATTGATTTTACAATAGCTTGTAAACCTATATGTGGTAAATCACAATAATATAATCTCAGAAGGATCGAAAATGTAAATTCAGTGATTAACGAAAATCGAGAAATCAATTTCGTTTCAATTTACTTCATCTTACGTACACGTGTGTATTTTTAAATCAACCGTCAGAATGAATTAACTGTTTACACACCATAAAAGAGAAAATCATAAGCATTAACGGCTTTATCGGAGACATTTTAACATGTCTTTAGGCGTACAAGAAAGAATAATAATCAATTTCCACGATAATATCCAATATAAATTCATGAAATAATATGTCCACTCTCCGGGTATAACACACGGTTTATTTCCTGTGGCCCGGCGTGCGCCGGCGCCCGCGCCGGTCCGGCAGCAATTAGCCACTTAAGCCTTCCTTCCCTTCGCATGTCGCAACATAATGAGGCTCTCTCTGTTCGCGTCAAGTTATCACTTTAAGTATGTTTTTGCATAAATATGTCATTTCTAGATTCTAGAGAGCGATATAGCGAGCTATCTATTCCAATGGTTGTCTGGTATTTGTTTTTTTTTATTTTACATTGCGGGCCTCAGGCCTATGCAAATGTGTCGATTTAAATACAAACAAAACCTTGCAGTTTATGCACGTTCGACGGGAAACGTAAAAAAATTACTGATTTTAAAATATAGTTTTACGTATATAAATACGTTACTTAAAAATTTAATCGCTTGATGTTTAGAAAGTTCTCAATATATTTAAAAAACAATATTCAGAACATTCATAATAACACGATATTATTAAAATATTTAGAAAAATAAATTTATTATTAATTGAACATAATAATTTACGATCAAAGTTAAATACGAGTTTAATTAGGTTCTAATACTGGTGTTGAATTTTTTTTTCAGATCTGATCCATTAACTTTCCGAAGAGATGTAGCATCTCCGTGCTTACTTAATACGTTATCTGGAGTGCTTTGAAGTATTCTGAGTGAATTGAATGAATGAAATGAAATAATGAATGAATGAAGTGCTCTGAGTAGTTTATTGATATTTAGAATATCATATTTGTTAATGAATTATGGAAGCTGACTTCACATGATAACTAAAAATGAAAGCAAGATTTCACGTAGCTTGGAAGCGTGTGTGATAGGTCTTTAGGGTTTCCTACTGGAAGGGTTATGAATGAGACCCTACTACTAGTCTACTCCGTCTGTCTGTCCTACCTTTAAACGACTGTATCTCTGAACCGTGAGAGCTCACTATTTAAAATTTTCACGGATTTCATGTTACTACAGCAGATATTAATGACAAATAATAAGAAAATAATCACGTGCTGCACCGTACATGTGATAGAAGTGAAACTTCTTAAATAACAACTTTTCATGGATACAACAAAACAATAAGATCGATTAAAAATCAACGAACAAAAGTCATCAGAAATTACATTCTTGCAAAAACCGAGTTTAACATTAATCTATATGACGCTAGTAAACAATGACGTTACTGGATGCTAGTGCCTTCTCTGTCTAATTATCTATTTGAAAAAGTCATTATATCATTAAACAGGTAATTTTATAGTTATTAAAATATGATTTCACTATACTCTTACACAAATAATAAAGCTATTAATACAGTGACATAAAAAATAGTAAAATACCCTATTATTCTTGTACCTACCGTATGAATTCCGTCATACTCAACTCGCTAGAAATATCAATAACCCCATCTCCAAGATTGAGGTTTTACCAATGCACACTTCATGTGTATTTTAGTTATGTAATGTCATTTGGTGTTGAGGAAAAATGACGTAGCATAAATGTAATTTAATTAAATAAAAAAAAAACCTCTAAATTCGTAAAATGGTGCTGAATACAGCGATGCGTAGACATTTTTTAAAATCATGCTTTTCCACAAAAGTTACCTATATAGATAAACCTGAAAATCAAACCTTTATCCGTCTGGCTATAATTTCAATTTTTATTCTATACACTTAACGTAAATATGATAAATTATAGGAGCAGTATAATGTATGAAATAAAAAATACAGGCGATAAAGGTCACAAAATACAATATTGTAGCGGTACTAATAGCGACGGCTGTACTCGATAAAGACAAAATCATCCTTCGACGAACGAGCTACATGCAGTTTCTCGTGCGAGTTTCTCATTTAAAGTTTTCAGTTTGAGAAAAATGGGTTTCTGAACCGGGCCCGCGGACAAAAGCGGCGCTAAGTGTATTTGCGAGCCGCGGCTTTCACGCGACGTGCGCCGGCGTCATCAATCAAACGAACAATATTCGATATCGAGCGACCGCGACCCGAAAATCGGTCGGACCCGGGACGAGTGCCAGCGCGCGACGGGACGGCTCGCGTCTCGGCCGGCGCGTTTCCATTGTCACGCAATATTTGTTTTATATTTGATTTATATATTTTGACTGAACGGTGATAGCTCGGTTGTTGGAGAACGGTTATTCGATTTCGGGCTAGAGGGTAAACGGCTTGATCTTGACCACGAGCGACTCGAACGAATTGAACAATGGATTTTCGAGTTGAATCGAGTTAAGCCAGACGCTCCGTGCCTTGGAAAGGACGATTTTTATCACATTAGTTGCAAAACTCGTTAGCAGTCGTCGACCCGCACTGGGCCAGGGTAAAGCGTTTATCTCTCAATCTGATTTAAAAATACTATGGAATGATACGCCTGGATGGGGAAAGATGAGCAGAGCGATGACTTCAACCTGACAGCGTTCTATGTAATTTCAGACAACTATGAGATAACAAATTTAATAAAATAGTAATAGTAACCAATTTTAAAATTCGATCATATAAAATCGATGTCAGATATCAATAGGTCCTTATTTCAACTATTCGTGTTAAATCGACTTAAATGTATTATTTAAGATCGCCTACACTAATTATTTATTGTTGTTCAAAAAATAAAATCCTTTAAAATATCAGTAACATAATTTTATTACTTTACTTTTTATGAGTTCTATGATATCATTTTAAACAGAAAGCTAGTATTAAAATGATATGAAATGACAACGGGCTCATTGTGTTTTACTTCATCTGGTCGTATTGACAATAAGTTTTTCGAAAAAGATGTTCATACTTTAACAGATTACAATCTGAAAATGGGTAGAAAAAGAAACCCTTCATCTGTACGCAGCCAGATGTGAATATTGTGTCATAAGAAAACTTCAGATTATTATTAATTGTTAAGTTTGATTTACGTTTAAACATATTATCCGTTGTATGCATATACGTTTTCTATAAATGATTTAATGAGTACCATCATTAAATAGTTGTTAATATAATGAATCACATCATATAGACGTCTATTATTTACATAACTTATCTATATATAAATAGCGTTTCAAAAAAAATGTAAATTGTTTTAAGCTATTTAGTTTTTCAATTCGCGCATGTTTCACAATTTTCTGGATTCACCCACAACGTGCAGCGAAGGGGGCGGGTGACCGCTATCATTGTATAATTATAATAAGTTCGTGACGGGTACGACCACGCGAACGCGCACCTATCAAACTCGCAGTTGCACGAAGCCCGACTTGATTACCACTAAAAAATCGTCGTTCTAGCAAAAAGACGTACATTTACGTATTATACTAACAATGCTTAAGTTACTGTATAGTCTATGCTTTAATACGGTTGCGTCATTTATCCTTGCTTTTTTTTTGTAAACATAAATAGCTCATAGCCTGGATTCGTTATTTAATACCATCGTCATAATTAGGATTGTAATCCCGGTAGACAGGCTACGTTAAAACGCGTTAAAACAATTTAAAAAATACATTTGCCACTCAAACAACTCTAAAAGTCTGCATAAATGAAGTAGCCGCTGTTGGGTTTCGTCCAGAGAATCGGCTATTTGACAAATTTTGGAAAACAGTTTTATATTAATGTTTATATGATAATAATTACCCTACATTGATATTTCCGAAATATTTAATGTTTTAATGATGAAAAATCAATGTTGAAATTTAAATTTAATAAAACCCGCGATAAACACTGTTTCTGTAATGGCGCTGGTCACATGTCACGCGTGACGTCACACGCAAGTAAACATTTGTTTTGATTAGTGCAGCTGGAGTGTATTTTAATTGTTTATTGAAATTTATGCCCCAAAATGGTACACAAATGGTGTGTAGTGCCACAGTGTACAAGTACGAGTATAAGTAATCCTCAAAAAATTGTTTGTTTCCGTTCCAACAAATCCCAAGAGACGAAAATTATGGTTACAATTAGTTCAAAGAGACACAAAAAGCATTGTATCTCATTCAAATGTTTTTTATTGTGAAGATCACTTTGATGTAAGTAATAATTAACTATAAATAAATATAATTGTAGATTGTAGTTAATAATATGTGATAATCTAACGATATATGTATTTGTTTTGGTTCATGTGTTTGTGTCATTACATAACCTCTTAATATACGGCAATATTATTAAGAATTCTTTTAAAACTTATTAATTATATTTATGTTATGTTATATATTTTCCTAGTTTTCTTTTCGTTTTCAAAGATCTGCGCTATTCTAAAGAAATGTGCAATCATGAAGGCGTCAATCTTAGGTAGGTTGCTGTTATCGGCTCTCACAAAATTCGGATCCATTTTGAGATATGTAATAGATAGGTATTACGCAACGAGATGTAAAACAAAATTGAAGAATATCAGAAAACTGTTGGAAAACTGCTATTAAACGTATAAAAACACGAAAAACACTCACGAAGCGAACTATCGAGACAATTGTTTACTTGCGTGTAACGTCACCGGAATGTCAACCAATAACAGGCCGTTCATGTATCAGATAAAATTTAAAAAAATATTACAATTAATTTGCTTTATTTTATTAAAAATACACATTTTTACATCAAAATAAAGTGAAATATATTTTTTTATAATATAATCTTTTAGGATGACCACAATTTGTTGTATATTTTAAATGTTGTCAAATAGCCTATTCCGGTGCCGCACTGCCGCCTGTGCCCTCCATCATCCCAATCCCTCTCCATTAGATATCCTATTCTTTCTCTAGAGACCAGCAATGCACCGGTGATTGCCTGTGGAGTTGCGAGTGTCCATGGGTGGTGGTGACCACCTACCCTCTGATAACTCACCTGCTCCTTTGCCCTTAATAATTACAATGAAAACAACATGATCACGACAACAAGTGACGTATTCCGCTAGTAGGGAATGTTCGAGTATCACATAACCAAGCTTTAGGTTCAAAATTATCTTATGATTACGTTCATTTATTTTTGATACACATTTTAACAGAAATAAATAATGAACTTTATCAGGAAGAAATAAATGAAATTTGATTCAGAAAAACCTAGGTGTAATTTCAATATTTAGTTAGATTTGAAATATTCTTATGCCTCATTGCGGAAGGGAGGAGTCTAAAATCGTTGAAATTTTTCTTACGTAGTATTTGAATGCCCTCTAATGTGTTTAATTTTATTTCAAACTGTAACAATATTTCGCATGAGAAGATATTAAAAAAATTACATAATTGGGGCGAATCGATTCCGTACCACCGTACAGTACTGAATACTATATACTTCTTAAAAATAATCAATGATAAACAAAAATAAAAATTAAGATTGAACAAGAAACGTCTAAATAAATATGTTTATTTTTTAATTTTTAACTTCACTTTATTTTTATTTGTTTTTGTGGCGAATACAGTAATACACTGTAAATATTTCAAGCGTCTAGTTCCATTGTCACCCTTTGGTTGCACAATCCTGAAAAACGTGCACTAAGAAATTTATAGTTTGTTTAAAAAAGAGATGTGAAAGTATGCACATAGGGCAGTGGAAATTATAACTCATTAGTAGAGAGCGCAAAAGTGGTCGCTCGCAGACGAGGCATGCGCTCGCGCAGCTCGCGTAATGGCCACCTGCGATTACTTCTTTAATCTGACGTTTCTAATCACAATATTACAGTCATAAATCAGACTCGTGTGACTGGAGATTCTCGGTAGATGCAGTTAGAACGATCGTTCATTAAGAGTGGTTAATGACCGTCATTAATAAAGGTGCCAAATTTAATTAAATATATATCAATTAATGATCTCTAATATATATTGTGTGATGATCAATTTTGTAATTAGGTTAATTAAAGTTCGATGGTGCATTAAGAAATTATTTGAAAGGCGTTCCAGCTAATTTTTAAATGAAATAGATTCTCCGGGTTTTGTTTTTATTACCTTAATTTTGAAGAGTATTTTACCAACTAATTCGATACAGGTTAGAAAATTTTAAAGCTCATAATTGAAACAATAATTATTACTTCTGCTTCAATTAACAATTTCAGTTTTTAGATAATAGCTTATTTGTTGCTCAGAGATTATAATAAACAACGGAGATAATAGAATAATATGTCTATTGATTAAATATATATCAATTGGATTTCTTTTATAATTGAACTTACAAGGACAACTATGTGTCTATAAAAAAACGTGTTTGTAAATCCTTAATTCGATTCTTTCTTTAAATAATCATTTCATAAAGTTTGAGAGTTCTGTAAACTTTATTTGCAGTTTAATTATCGTGATTGTCGATTGATCGACATTCGAGGTTTTCTATAAATAAATCAATAGTATTGTTTTAAAGTTTTGTATTAAGACACTATTTGGAAACATTTCAAGCGAATAGTCTACCCCTATATTTTCAAATTCTGATACAGAATCTGAACAAAAAGCAGAATACAGCCTGTAGATGAAATGCTTTACTTTGAGCACTTATGGCCTTTCTAAGAGCAAGTAAAAAAAAAACAATTTATTTAGTGACAGCGCGTCATAAGCCGCCGGCGAAGAACAAGTGCCGGTTGTGACAAGAAGAGAAACGGCCAGCGACGCGACACAAAATGAGCTCGTGCCTTTTGGTATGACCGTCGTTAATCCACCGAATGGGCCGCATTAATTGGACGCGGGCGAGCACACGCCGGCGCCGGCGCATAGGCGGCGACTTCGAGAAAATGCCGATAAATGTATACCCCGCTACCGCCTTATACAGAGATGTGTATACGTTATTCAATTTTTAAAATTAAAATTTATAGATCAACCAATATCAACAGGTACAAAGATAAGAATGAGTAGGTGTACCAATTTTACGTAATCAGATTAATACAAAAATGTAAGGTTTGCTTAATTTTGAATTTTAAAATGATACTAGCTGTCCGGGCAGACGTCGTCCTGCCCGGAAAAGCTTTAAGCGATATGCCGACAGCAGCGCCACCTACCGGGTCCAATTGTGTTTTGAAATCATCTAGGGACCCATCATACCAACAACGGCGTCCTCTATCAGGTCCATTTGTAAATCTAAACCATCCTCGGATCCACTTGAACACACAAAAAAATTCAATCAAATCGGTTCAGCCGTTTAGGAGTTCCCTGTCAACACGTATAGACGAATTATATATATATAAAGATAATACAGCCTTATACATCGAATGAAAAAATCTCAGTCAAAAGTATTCCTCTGTTTCTATTATTAATATCCAAATACAAAAGAAAATTATCAAGTGGTTGCGCGTTTAAAAAGCCATTTATTATACATCATTGATTTGATGTGTTGCTAAGTATTTCTCGTGTCTTCACTCGCATGGACTAAGCTTCACGCATCTATTTTGATTATTGAATGTTTGAATTTCTTTTTACCCTACTGCGCAACGCAAAGGAGAATAATGTGTTTTAACAGCCTGCATCTACGTATGTTTGTTCCTTTGTAGCGCTCTGAAGTCCAAACACGTGGGCCGATTTTGACATTTCTTACGTCATTTGACTGGTATTAATACTGTGAGAGTTACTAAAAGCATGACATTAATGAAAAAGAAAAGGAAAATCAACGAACTATGATAAGTAGGGTATCATTGAATAGATCTTCTAAAATAGTTTTCAATCATGTCTCGTTTTGAATGACCATTTACCATCCGTAACGATGGTTAGCGACCATTCTCATTCAAATTTCCAAAACTTATAGTAAAGCTGTGATAAAGCAGGTACTTACACAATAGTATATTAGATTTCATTGATGTGAAAAACGACAAAACGACAAAATGAAAAATGACAAAACCAGAATTTTATTGCTTAGAAAAATAATTTTAATGACCGTCATCTATAGGCTACTTAATACAGTGAGAGAACAACGACCTACTTTGTTGACATCGCTAATGACGAGAAAACAATCTTTGCATATTGTTAAAACAGATTTAAAAATAATATATAAAAAAATAAAACCAGATTGCGTAATAGTTTATTAAAAACGCGGAAAGAAAATTATATAAGAAATCGTTCAATCAAATATGATTGAATGATTAATTAATCTGATGCCTCCGACTTGCAGTCGGAGGCATCAGATTAATTTTCCTTCTTTGCTGTGACACTTGCTCATGTGTCCCTCCGACTGCAAATATCTATAATATTTGATTGAATATTTGACATCACCCTTTTTCCATGTTTGCAGTTCACGTTTACACGGTCCGGTATTTTTAATATTATAATTTTTTTTTTGAAGTTAAGTTTCTTTGAATGCTTTAGAAGAAAAATATGAAAATGTATTTTCTGTTTGTTATAAAGTTGCGCGAGCCGTCTCATTATTGTATTTTGTGTGGATGGAAAACCGTCTATTATAAAGATTTGGTGGTACGATTAAAAAATTGCTTTTTTTTTTAGGTAAAATGATTATTTTAGGAAAAGCCATCTATATGTTGTATGTAATATTAAGAATAAGGCTATGCATATGAAACGATTGTCACATGTACAGTATAATGCACGAAACTCTAACGATCAATTTCCTACAAATGACGCAATGCGCAGATTCATCGCTCCCCGACCCTTCCGTCTTCTCCCCCGCGTTCCTATTTTACGCTAATTTCGTAACTATTGCGACGTTTCGTAACTAACTTCACAGAAGCAGAGTTTCGTGAGTTGTACTGTAATTTATTTTCGCATGAATCAATTAAGGTACGAACTGCCATCTTGCCTGTTTCAATTGAAAATGATCCACTACGTCACTCTTAACACATAAATTTTTATTTCTCTTATTTCTCACGAATCGTGTTGGACGTTATGTTTATTTTAGGGCATTGAGATAAACAGAGTGAAGTTTCAGCATGTGACGGAAGTTGCTGTATACATGTCAATAAAAAAATAATGAATACAAAAAAAAATCTTTTAAACGTACTCTGCAGTTGCATTTCATTCATTACAGTCTGTTGAAACGTTGAAGTTTTAAATAGAACTTCAGAATAAATCACATGTGTGATCATACAGCACCAATGTCTCACGCGGGCCTGCGGGTACTGCTCATATTTATCTCGGGAGAGAATCCGTTGCATCGTTGGCCCAATTTACGGTAAAATAAAATTCCAGGATAGTTTCAAACGCTTATTCACTTTATTTCTGCCAAGCGCATTCTTAATCAAAGGACTGCATGTCTCGTTTAAGTTGTGGTGGGGCGTTCAAAAGGAAATGCAATGCAACAGAATCTATATACATGTTTTTAACCACCGGTTGACAAGTGTCGATTATTTCGCTTGTCCTGTAACCGGTTGCATTTGTCCAAAAGCGATGTCCTGTAATCAAATCATGATAATTTTCCGTTACGACGACGTTATCATATGCACTTTAAAAATAACGTTAATGTACGCGATCCAATGGGATGTTCGTGATCCGGTAATTACGAATACGTTCGTGGCCGAGTGGCAAGACTGAATGGGTGTGATATCGAGGTAAAGCTACACACACCGAGGTGTGGAACTGGATGGATGACCGTTCCGATCTGGTTTAGTGATATCTCGAAAACCTCAGCGCTTTAACGCTTCGATACCTCAGGTCAAGCTGTTGGGCCCGATTCGGGTAAAGTCAGTCGTTAAACCTTGCCGTGGTTTTAGAACTGCTTAAAAACGCATGATTGTAAAATCGACTGATTTTCTTGTACATGCGGTCCCTTCCTCTTAATTACTTATTAGTGGATTTCTGTAGACATTTGACTGCCGAAGGTTTTGCATCAACGATGCTTAATAAACACAATAACTCCAAAACTCGATATACCTAATGTCGGCGATAGGTGGCGGCGTCTTTGATGCGATAGAGTAGAACATCGATATTGCCAACCCGACTGCCCAACGTGGTGATTAGAGAATGAGATATTAAGACAGGGCTCTGTCCAGTAGTAAATTGCGGCAGGTTGATAGGTTGATGATGAACAAGGTATTTTATTTATACTCGGTATTGTCACTTTTCTACCACTTTCAATAATTTAATGACCTATTAATAGCTGTCGCCACTTGGACGACAGCGTTAATTGCTACGATATCACGTGAAAATGGTGCATCCGTTAATAGACAGCTCGTATTTAAATCGAGCCAATTAGTGATGCTTGGGAACGCATTCAGTCGAGCGACAAACTCATACGCATAGATTAATATGAATATGCTCATGCGTTCGATTTAGTTCGACGTCCGAATGGTTCATTAGGCATTACATGCGTAAGAGAGATGCACCTGCCTAATGCTACATTTTTTTCGTGTTAAAGATCTTTTATGCATATTTTCCGCGTAATTATTAATTTTATTACATGTATCACGAGGAAATTGATTTAAAAATTATATCAATAAAGAATGTAAAATGATGTTTAGTATAAAATTAAGTTAAATATTTTTTAAATAGTTCACCGAATGGTACTGCGCATGAAATAGGGAGACAGTTTTATTTATGTAATAAAATAAAATATTATAAAAATAAAAGAAAAACTCATTGGTTCACTGTAAAATCGATTTTCCGTTACGATGAACGTTCAATAAATTCTCGGAATATTTATGAAAACAAAGAAATACCGACGTAATTTTTATTTATTTCTCAAAATATTCTTCTTTATGTGTTTATTACACATACCATTTTTTTTTTATTGGGTAAAACAATACAGAATATTTTATTTTGCATTCAGCCAGAACTATGAAAAAAACAAATCAAGCTATACTCCTTAATATCGTATTTGGTGTATAAAAATATTGTTAAACTACGATCATATTACATGAATATGTATATATAAGCGGTCAAATATTGTTTACGATATTGTGATAGAAGACAAAACATGGACTTATAAAATTTCAAGAACAACAAATGCGTTTTTTTACATATGGTGTGTTTTATTTACTGGTTCTTTGCGCATGCGACATAACATCTTGTACAAGTAGGTATGCTGCATGTGTAGTAGCAATGTTATTAAGGAATATATAAAGATATTAAGGAATATGTAAAGATCTGTAATAGGCACCGTTACTTTCGAGAGAAAGCATTAAGTTATTTTTTATTGAGGATATAAAGAGATATTATATTATTGATTTTTTTTCCACTAAATGTTTAAATGGACTCGCAATCCAATAACTGTTATTATAAGCTGTAAGAGTATTTCGGTTCGTTTACTCATTATTATAACTCGATTCATTCATTTGTCGTCGGCGCATACGCAACGAATTTTATAATCCGATTTTTATTATAATCGATATTATCATTTTCGCGATTTAGAATGACCGTTATCATTTCGAATTCGCAATTTTATTAGAGAAATAATTATTAGAAGGATTTAATTACATTTAGCATAATAACTTGAATGAAATAAGGGAGACGAGCTTTTCACGTTTAGCAATACTTAATAACAATTCTATTATGTATTTTTTAATCTGTCGAAACAATGAAATATCTATAAACTCAAAATGAAAAGAAGTTCACATTTTATGGTTACCCCATTAAAATATTAAAAAAATAAGCGTTATATATGCCAAGTGTCATGACTCATAATTAGTAATGACAAATGACAAAATGTCGAACAAGCTAATAATGTCGAACACGCTAATTATAGAATAGAGCTCAAAGTAAGCTCGGCATAACCTTAAATATGATGAGACTCGCATAGGTTGCCACCCACTCGCGCGCATATCGCTGGCGCCGCCGGCATTGGGGATTATGGACGAAGTACAGTCGCCTAGAAAATTACTTGTGAAAATTATTATGAATGTTTGTCACATGTTTTTTTAATATTACTTGCAACACAGGACTCGCAAACACCGATGTAAAAATGAGTAATGAGTATTAGAAATAATCGACTCATCAGGAAGTGTATTGAGCACGGAGGGTCATTTTGTAAGTTTCAAATATCCACTATTTTTATTTATATATTTATGATGCATATAATTCTTTTCTATGAGTATAGTTATTTTCTCATGCATTCTGATGCAAATGTATTAAGAATATAATCGAAGGGATTGTCGATATTGAATTATAGCCATGCTGCACTTTCGTCCATTACTGTGCACTGACATTAGTAAAATGAAAATTACAATATTTACATTTTAATATCTATTCTTAGTGAACCATCACCAAAAAATATAACGTAACAGCGAACACAATAAAGTTAGCATATTCTGAAAATCATAAAATTTTCTAACTGTTAAAAATATATAATTAAATAATTAAGCAAACTTCTTGCTTATTGAGTGGTGTTGTATTAAGAATTATTATTCGAAATATAACTATTTGAAATAAATAGTAAATAAAACAATTGTTCTTCTTCTACAGACGCGATATGTTGCACAAAACTTCAACGATTTTCGCTCCCTAATGTACTATCCCTTATCCTCATTTCCCATTTTCAATACCTCAACAAGCAAGAGAGACGGCCGTGCAATTATTAACGTCGCCGCAAATGACAGAAGAGTTGACGGATTGACGTAAAACTTATTTTACACGACGACAGCTGAGTGTATTTATGGTTAGATTTCATTGATATATTCAAAATTTGTCATGTCAGACTATAATCACTCCACTGCTAAAGCGGATTCTCTTATATTTTTTTTTAATTTAAGATCGAGTAGTACTGTGTGTACTATAATAATACATAAGATTTAGTTTTGATATATACATATTATGTGTGCGTATGCGCTTATTTATATCTATTTATTTTTATCTAAAATTTCATGAAACGCATTTAAAAACTTAATTTGCTTCATTGATAGTGTTCAAATTCAATCATTTAAATGAGTACACGTACATCTTTCAAAGATTCAATTCATCGATAAAATTTAGTTCCTGCTAAATGCCGAATCGTACCACCGATCTATTCATCGACATTTCAAACTCATTCTATTCCAATGCCGCTAATTGACACTATCGGCCTTTATTGAACCAATGGGCCTAATTAAGGAATGCACGACTCTACCCCGATAACAAGCAATCGAATGAATGTGCATCGACGGCTTTCGACATTTAATCCATCGATTGTTATCGGTTTCAGACGCTTATAAGTTATGTCGATTGGTCATAAAATATATCGATCACATCGACTACATTTTCCATATTCACTCTGTTTTCAATATCTCTATGGAGTTCACCGTCATTTATAAACAAACTTCCCAAGTATACAAACTCTCTCACTTGTTAAATTATCTCATCTCCTGTAAATGTTTCGTATTCAGTCTTGCTCTCTTATTTCAAACATCATGACTTTAGTCTCGCTGATTTAGTTACCATCGTTTGCAACTTCTACTCCTACGGCGCAAAGATTATTTGGTTCTCATCGCACAGGACATATTTAGAAGACAGTTAATCCATTCTTAATCCACTCCCATACTCTTTCAAATCCTACAGCTATCTACAAATAGGTTGAACAGCCTCAACGAAGCTACACATCCCTGTCTGAAACCACCTGTGGATGTGAAACCAGTCAGCTTATCCCTTGTTTATTCTGAACAACTCACTGGAACAACTGTATATATAACCAGATCTACGAAAGTACAGAAGACTTCAGGCCCTTGGCAAAAACCTTTCCCGTAATCTCTCTCAGAGAAAAAACATGGTTCATACACCCCATTTCTTTTAGAAATCCCGATTCTACATCCCAGATCTTATTTTCAGTCTTATTCGTAACCCTTTCAATAATGATGTTCGCATACAGTTTGCCAACGACGCTGAGGAGACTTAAAGAAGGCGGTAATTTGTGCAAACCTACCGTGAGCCTTTCCTTTCAGAGATAGGCACAATTACGGCTTTGCACCAGTCACTAGGCACCCTACGACTTTTTTAATACTTTCTAAGAAGTTGGTAGACCGGGCCGTGCACATCAATGCCACGTCGCCTTTCAGTATCAGCGATCAGTAACACATTTTTTAAAATGAACTTACTTTGTTATATTTGATTTGATGTATTATTCATTTTTTTAAACTTCCTGCATATGGAATATCAATGATAATTATACTAAATTTCAACACTGAACGCGTTTTCTGATAAATTGATGCGTTGGCACAGGAACGTACAGGTAAACACCGAAGCGATTCCTTCATTCGTCTACAATATATGTTGACCTGGTTGAGTTCCGATTTACTTTAACAACTGAAAATAAAATTGAAAAAAAAAAAATAGAAATAAATGTACGCAGTCTTTGAAAGCTCTACAAAAATCCGCAAATAATCGCCGGCGTTAGTGTGCGCTCACGCAGCAGACTGTAGCGCGCTGCGGAGCGTGTAATGGCTTCCGCGGGGTGCGCCCACGGCGCCCACATTGTTTCATGTACGCGCCCGCTCTGATACGTCACCATTGACGCCCATCGCTAATAATCGTTGACGATACCGCATTCAACAATAAACAAAAAAATATGTACAAAACCGATGACCATAGATAGATAAGTGGCAGCGCAGATAGGACGTCGGGCTCAAGAAAATCGCGCCACGGAACCAGAGACGGTGCCGGTTTCGACCCTGACTACTGGGCGGATTCACCGCTTACTCTTTGCTTAAGTCAAATTAAATCATATCGCTGTGGTGACAATGGTCGTTAGCTACCTTCAGTCTAGAGTGACTCCTTGTCTTTGTGACAAGTCCCTCAAACTGAAATTAAAAAAAATATGGGGGAACGTATGCCTTGAATATGAAATAAAAACTTGCAAAGATATAAATGTAACTATTACAAAATGTATTATATGAAATGCAACCATTTCATTTTGCTTATGTTGCAGAAAAACGAATTTTATAACAGTAGAAGAATTATATAAAAATGTAGCTTTAAACACAGATGTTAAATCGTACTTTTATAGTGTAACAACTCAATCTTTATTTGCCGATTCTAATCATGACTTATTTTTAATATCTACCTACTGCGACTTTTCGTTTTTTACCTTGAACGCTAGTCAATAATTACATATGCCTCGATACTACCAGAACAGACATACGTGAGTCATTTAGAAAAGTGGGCGATTAGGAAGTACTAGTTAAAACTCGACAGCCGTTTGCGTCGCTGTCAAATTCGACAAACATGTGTACGATTATGCTAAATTTTAATTTGGCCGTACTCCGTAGTCACCATTAAGCTCTGCCATCATGATCAAAATATTATTATACAATTCGATGCTTGAAACAACTTATTTTTGGTGATGATTAAAAATAGATACAGCTATGTTTGCCTTGCCAAATGAATATCTCTCTTTTCTCACAATATTTATGCTGTCTTGTAGCAAAGAAGTCAAGATGCATTAGTTCTCTACTGCAAAGGAAAGCAAATGAAGCCTGATACCATACTAGTGCGAGCTTCGATGTTTATACAGGATGCACGCGCTGTAATCGGCTTATGGCAACCCCAGCCCCCGCCACAGACGACATTCATGCAACCCTAACGATACGGTACCGGCATTAGCGCAATACGAGACAAAGAGGTATCGTAGGTGGATATTACAATGTACAGAGTTGCTGTTACAGGTCTTCAATTCATTTAAAACCATTTCTTTAATGTTACCCTTAGTCATTTTTTTCAGTCCTGTAGTATCACGATTTTGAGCATAACATAAATTCACGCCTATCTTACAAAGACATTATTATTGACAGAGGAATACACATGATACCCCTCAAAATGAAAATGAGAGCATTTTTACAAGCTTTTGTTTAACTTTCCGTGTTAGTATGTGTGAATCAAAATTTGAAAGCTATATTATAACCACTTACTGATGTACAATTAGATTTAAAACTAGTACATTTATGTATCTTCTTCGGTGAGAATGTAATAATATGGTACCACGGAGCTGGTCTAACGATGGACTCGGAAGGCGGCCATAGGAACTTCTAAAGTAAACAAGATAAACCGATCGAGTTTGAGATCATTTACTTTGTCTTGGTAAACACTCTATCGCTAATTGATATCCAGGGTCTGAATATGGAGATGGTAGGGGACCATATGAACTTCTGAACTAAACAATATAGGCCTGTCGTGTTTCGGCTTGTTTGATTAGTCTTGGTAAGTACTCTGATGCTACATTATATATAGGATCTAAATATGGAGCCGGAAGGTGGCCAAAGGAATTCTGTAATAAAACCACCCATCCCTATTGAGTTTAGGGTCATTTGTTTTGTCTTGGCAAACGCTCTGGTTCTGTATGATATCTAGGTTCTGAATATTAAGACGGAAGGTAAACATAAGAACTTCTGAACTAAATTAGATAGACCCGTCGTGTTTAGGAGCGTTTGAATTGGCGTGGCAAGTACTCTGGACTCCCCAGGGTCTGAAGATGGAGATGAAAATAGTCAAATTAACTTTGTTATAAATCTTTGTAACCCTATAGAGCTTGGGCTCGTTTGCAATTACAAAGATCGATGAGGTAGGTGTCGTTGGCATTGGTTTGCCACTTTGATACCGTTTGGAGGAAAAAAATTTTTCAAGACGTGTAATTAATTTTTTGCCAAAAATGCGCCAATATTATTTTGCAAAGTTGTTTTAAAAACGGAGGTGAATATGAATATATGTTATAATATCCATAATCGATTCCATCCTGTCCATCATTCTTATTTTATTTGATATTTTACTTATTATGTGTTTCTTCACACTCACCTATAACAGTGATACTAAACTGTCTATCTACCAGTCTTGCAAAATTCATGTGTCCCATACATTTACGTCTCTAGCCGCACATAACGGTAAAACGTGACGATAAAATGTGCTTTTTTTATGTAATACTGCACTAAATTCTTCTCCGACCCGCTTAAAGAAATCTTATATCAAAAAACTGTAAATCCGTGTAAATTTTTCTGGTGTTTATATCTAAACTCGCTGAATGACTATCGTTTGACCTATTTACAGTACGAACATTAAACATAACGCAATCTGACTCAGTTTTTCGCTCACTATGGTATGGGTCTCATAACCGCCAGAAATCACCTGTCGCACCGTTTAGATTATATACTGTTACAAAATAATTCTGTCAGTGGTTCGCAGATTGAGATTAAATAAAAGAAACCACATAGAACAGCAGAAGGCGTATATTCAGAACTACAGAATCTCAATAGATCAATAGACCAATTGATTGCTTGTCGGTATCGCACTTGAATTGTGGCTCCAATTGCAGAATAAAACTCAAGCTCCTGCGCGCCGCACTTCTCTATTTACACTTCCCGTCTGGCTTCCGGAAAGCCCTCGAATTATACAGACAAATAAGATGCAAACATGTCACGTCTGATATTGATGAAAAAAAATTATTGCTTTCCGAAAATTGCACCTCACGAAATAAATTATTTTAAAAATAAGGTGAAAATAATTGACAAAGCCGCCAACGTGACGGAAGGCGGTACGCGGCGTGCGGGGTGATTGTTTATTTATGGATTTCCATCTTTGGATATATTTTTATAAAGGAATTATTTTGCCATTGTGTTTTTAGCTAGCGAGCAGAATTCATAACAATACAAAGCTATTATGCCATAAAGCATAGATATATTTTTTGGTTGCACCTAAATGAAATAAAGTTTCCTTTGCATTCTCTTTATTTATATTGTTACTATGCAATATTACTTAAGTGTAAATAATTAGAACAAAAGATTGATAAATATTAGATAAAGATAAGAACAGAGGATTAAAATTAAAAAAAAATAAATATTCGACCATATAGAATTATATCGAACTTGTAGAGAATTTTTTTGGAATTGATTACATTATTAAAATCAGTGGGTATTATTCCAATCATATTATAACTTCGACAGTTGTCCCACAGGGTAGTGCACTTAATCCTATCTTATTTTATATTTTTATAAGTGATCTGCCCTCTGAAGTTTTTTATTGTTTGTTGCCCTCTAAAGTATTTTCATGTTTTGTTTTAGTTTTGTACATAACATAATTAAGTATAGTAGCTGTGTATGATCGGCGTGATCGCCTACAATTTAGGCGTCAATTATTTTTGTGTTTAAACTTGGGTATTGAATGTGTCTTGTTGGTGGTCCAGTAAAATACAATTGTTATATTCATTACGAGCATTGTAGAATTAGCGTAAATAACAATAAAAAAAACCATTAATGCAACTTACGCATTTACATGCTTATGACCAAAGTTCGCACATTTGTGCATTGCAACTGCGCCGAATAAATGGCAATTAGTGAAACATACAGCTATGAAATGTAGAAGTAGTGTTAGCGTACAAAGCAACATTGTTTTATGTTAACACAACAACACCTTAACTTCAGATAATTTGATGTCACTACTCAATTGTAGTAATACTTGCATAACAATAATTCTTAACTCTATACGAGCTTTGATAAATTTATGTACTTTTTGTAATTATCACAGTGTTTTCGAAGCAATTTAAAATGGAAAAGAAAAACAACTTCTATTTGCTGCACCAAGTTTTTATCACCCTCACTGATGAAACATTTTCCACAAAAGCCTTCCACAATTTACCATCACTGTTTCAGAACGACCTCCGCGCGCTGGCCAAATGCGAATCAGGGTCTGTTACAACCGGTGTCACCCACGTGGTGACAACATCCATAGCTGACGGCTTAGTGCATTCTTTGAAGTATGGAACAAGTGGTTTGTTAATTTGTCCGTGCCCGGAATTCAAATGTAGTTCAAAAGTATCATTCTTGACCACTCGGCTACTCGCCATGTTTTTACTTGGTCTTTAAAAAATTTAAAAAAAATGAGTTAATAGATATGTAATTAAGGATAATAATATTTTATGAGATTAAAAGTACAGTATATAATTCATTTTCTTATTTACATCCTTCTCATTCATAAGGAGCGATATAGTAGTTCAGTGGTTCAGAGCGTCTTCAAGCAGCCAAAATTCGTTATGATTGAACACTTTGAATAAGTCTGAATTTTAAATATTTGTAAATTCATAACTTGTTCGACACTGGATACAGAAACTCAAAATAACACTAAAAGCTGCATAATGTATGCGTAAAAGTGTAAAAGTGATTCGTAGCGAAACTATTCGTGTCAGAGAAGCGGCCGACATTTCTATTCAGCTTTCGATTGACAAGATGTGTGAAAGCGTTTTAAAAAAGCCAAAATATCGCGGTTGTTGCTTAAATATGTACGCTTACACTGAACGTAATGCTTTCATTTTAAGAGAGTCAATTTTAACGTAGTACAAGCGGACGAATTGATCGATCAGTTTTTATAGTGAGTCGAATTAAACCATTTGTTTCTTATGTATTAGAACACATTAAACCGTCAATCTCGGGTACTGTCACCACATGGGCGACAAGGAGTCCCTATCCAGCATCGGGCGAGCGTGGAGGACGTGAACCACGAGTCACCCGATCTAGATGAAGAATTGGTGGGAGAGTCAGTCTTGAAACAATTGGTACAACAACCATAAGAAAACACGAATTATAGTATCGCGGCCGTTCTAGATCACAACCGAGTACCGCTTTCTGTGTATCCGAAACCCGTCATTACGGAGACGCGATGGCCGCGGCGAACGATCAAAGAAAACGGACTAACGGTTACGGTATACCAAATTTCACAATAGCAAATGACACAGACAGGGGCCGAGGGGAACTGCGCTCCGCCATTTTGAGGCCCCGCCGGACAATAAACAATGCGCCGCGACATCGGCCGCTGGGATTGAGCAAATCGACGCTTTGTTCTTATCGGTCAAAACTTTTACTCTCTGCCTTTCCTGTTAATTGTTCCACAATTAGATCGACGTTAAACTTTCGCCGAAGTCTGAATCTACTATGGCCTTTTACACGTAGGAGCGTGAGGACAATAGATGGCGCAATAAATTAATTTAATAAAATAATTTATCCTTTATTACATATTCGCCTATAGTTGGTATTGTCAAAAGCACTTACTATTGTTATAAACTCATGCCTATTTCCCAGAAGGGTACGCAGAGACTACGTACATTTGCATACCTCTCTTAAGCTAAAGAGTAAAAACGAAATGTTTTACGAGTGTCAGTGAAGACGCTGTTATATTACTAAAATTTAGGTTATATTACTCGAGGATAGTATAGCTTTCTATGAATGAAAGAATTTTTAGAACCTTTAGTGGCAGAAATATGAACATGACGCCAACTTTTAACTTCAAACTAAGAAAATGGAAAATATTTGAAAATCGGGAAGTTAATTGTTTTACTCCTTTTTTCGAAAATCAAGTTCTCATCAGATCTTGACGTTTTGAGAGAAGCTCTCCTGACGATTTGACGATGGTGTCTGTATGTCTGTATGTGTGTGTGTATGTGCGAATAACCTCTTATAACTTTTGAACGGCTTGACCGATTGGAACCAAACTTTGTCAATCTTGGAACTCTTTGAGTTCCATCAAACTTAGGTTCAAAATTTGAACCGATTCGAATTAATAGATTCCAAAAAATTAAAAAAAAAACTATGAAAAAAAATTTTTTTAATTGTGTTTTTTATTAATAACTTTTAAACAGCTTTGCCGATCGATTCCAGAACCTAGTCAGCTCTTAATATTAAAAAAATCCAAGTCGATCGCCGCCGGGCCGGTCATAATCGGTTAATGCGTTCGCAAGATATCGTGAACGAAAAATTAAAAAAAGTGATTTTTTTAAAATCCTCAGTTATTTTGTACCTAATTCAAAGCATGTCCTGAGTATTTTTATAGTATGTAACAACCCGCGTCGATCACCATCGGGCCGATCAAAATCGGTTGATTTTTTCGTGAGACATCGTGAACAAAAAAAATCGCACAAAGTGATTTTTTCAAAATACTCCAATATTTTGAACCTAATTAAATGCATGTTCTGAATTCTTTTATAGAACTTAAAAACCTGTGTTGATTGTCGCTAGTTCAGTCAACATCGATCAATTTGTTCAAGGGATATCAAAACCAAAAAATAAAAAAAAACTTCTCTTAAAAAAACGTTATATTCTAAGTGCTCAAAACGTACTATAACTATGTTTTTGAGATAGGAGAGCTCAAAAAAGTACTATAATTTACTGATCTCAATATGTTTGAACACTTTGGGCTTCAAAATAGCACAAAATTTTAGAAGCCTCAAAGGTCCGCCGTAGTTCGGATTTTAAGCTTACACACTAAGAAAATTTTAAAATCTTATAGACAAGTATATTTTGATATTCAAGGTTCAAGGAGCTCAAAAACAAATCGACAAATATCACAGCGGATAGTTGTAGGGATGCCTTCAGGGTCAACTGTTTTTCAGTTTTTTTTTCTCGAAAGGTTCTGGTTTGAGCTAACAACATACTGCTAATGTCATAGTAACTTAATAAATAGTTTAAACACACAAAATACATATAGCAGTTTCCATTTTTCATAAAACATTTCACCCTCATAAAGGTATTTTCCGAAAAATAAAATATTTCGTATTTTTTTATTTGCTATAGTCAGTTTCAAATAAGTTTTGCTGTTAATAGCTTCAGCGGTTTCGTTTTTTTCATATAAAAATTTCATCTCTTATTTCACCCTTTTTACGGTTTCTTTTAAGAACGATGCATGCCATTATTTTTTATTAGTAATGATTAGGTAAAATTTAAATTTTTACATAAAGAGCTTTAGCGGTTTCCATTTTTCATACATTTCATCCCTTACTTTACCCTCTTCAGAATTAATTAAAAAAGAAATGTATTTTACTACTATAACTTAGATATGGAGTTTGATATCTGTAGTTGCAACGGTTTCGATTTTCCATGCAAGAGTATTTCATTATTTTCACCCATTTCTAAAAATCCTTTCTTAGTGTTCGCTTACGTTATATTAGGAATTTCTCTAAAAAAATTCAAGTCTCTAGTAGTTTGGGCTGTGCGTTGATTGTCAAGCAGTCGGTTTACTCCTTTGTATGTAAATTAAATAAATAGTAGTGCCCAGTATCACTTTAATGAAACAGGAATTTCTTATTGCTTAGATACTGAACTGCGTACTGAGTGTATTGTAATAACCAGTTTAAATGATATATGTGCTTCAATAAATAAAACGAGCAAAGTCGAGGCTTTCTTGTCCCATGGTATTTCTTAAGTAATTTTTGATTAACCTTAATTCAGAAAAGCGTCTTTCAGCGCAGGAAAGGGTAAGGCAAAGACTGTAAAACTGTAACGGTTTAACGTGAGTAAAACAACGACTATGAAACTGCAGTGCATTGGATTTTCTAGCATTAACGCGAAGAGTGGGCAACGTATCGCTTGTTAGCCCGTGGGAATGTCTCGAAGATGTAAATAGATTTAAATGACAATTTTCTTTTTCAATCGGAGAGGATGCGTCATGGGAAATTCCCAACAGGCATTTGACCAGTGTGAGAACTGTCACTGTCCAAGAATTTGCGCTAATAATTTATATCGCTATAAAAAATATATTTAACATTTTTTAAATATTCTTGTATGTCGATGATTCATTTTATCTATGTTAGTCTTAAAACTATGCAACTTATGACATCATTGTAATAACGTGTAATTTAATTAGAATATAATTAAAAAAGAAACTGTCGTAAGGGCATAGTTAACTTCAAAATTTGTGATTCTCGTCTCTTTATTGGCGATTCACGATAAATAACTTTTCTATTAAAAAAAAATCGAAATAAGATAAAGTAGACTGTAGTTCTTAATCTAGACATAAAATGTACTTGAATAGTAAACAAGCTATACTTACAGAGTTAAGAATGATAGACACCAATCATACCTACTAATGTACTTAAATAAGCAAACTATGATAGATGCCTATCATTCTTATCTCCATAAGAATACTTTGTTTAGTATTTAAGCACATTTTATATACGCATTCTTTAATTTTACGCATAGGTTAAGGCGATACCGCGATGAGAAAACGGGGATGTCACCGTGCGTTTACATCACTAACGACGAGCACTTGACAAACGAGTGAAGTAACACGGACAAGTCAAGTGGCGCATACGAATAATGAAATAGCGGTAGTGCGCGTGGCCTCAGAATAAAAGACGTAAGCGCCAAACCACTTAAAATTCGTTTAAACTAAAACGACGGAAATAAACGAAAAACTGTTTTAGCATTTTATTAAAAATCATTAGTACCGTTATCCTGAAAAATAAGTACAGAGAAATCCGTTACTGATTTCGAATAACAGCTAAGAAAGCAAATTATCAGGGTCTGTTTTGGAATTTAATTCTATTCAGAAAATTTTTTCCAGTCGCCTATTTCATTTACAGTACACTAATTTAAATAGTTAAAAAAACTTTTACCTAAAAATCAAACTCGTAACTCGTGTATTTAATGAAAACGAGATAAAAACAAAAATCTCTTTTCATTACTGTAACATCTTAAGAAATACAGTAGTTTGTTATGGACAGACCTTTTCAATGAGCCGTTTTGCTCCTACTAGATGAGCTTGTTAGTTTAATATTAACTTGTCAGTGAGATATCTTTGATTGGATTAAACATACGTTTCTTATAGTATTTTATCCTATGTTTTCGATCTTTAGGAAAAGGGGATAGTTAAATCTTACAGCCGTTCCATTTACACCTATACAAAATGTTCCAATTTATGTTATGTATTAATCATACAACGGAGTCATAAAACGAGTTATTATTTACACGCCATCTATTGACATAATTCAGAACACCCCAAAGGCACTGAATTCTTTGCAAGTTATACAGAATAAATTCTGTAGAGTGGTCACGGACGCCCACTGATGCGTCCGGTATTCAATTCTTCACAGGGATCTAGAACTCCCTATCATAGCCAAATGTATGGAGGAAGTTTCTAAACGGTTCTACCATATAGCGAAATCGCATTCTAATGCTCTTCTCCGATCGGCAGCCTCATATGAGGTCTAGCCCTTCTACCATCTTAGCCGTAGGCCACGGAATATACTTATCGATGCACCCTGACGCTCTTACAGCGAAGGCAGAAAGTCTTATGGAAGTTAACGACACTCATGACTGACCAACGTTAGGGATCCCTTGGTCAGTATGGTCAAACTATACCAAATCTCCCACTTCTCCGGGCCGCTCCAGTGCCCGGTAGAATGGACTCGGTCCGTGCCGGTGCCCAATGACTTCCTATGCCGAGATGATTCCTTTAAGGAATCGTCCGTAGTAGGGATAGTCACGCGCCGTCGGCACCCCTAATGTCGTCCGGCCGCATTCGATAAAGCTGTCACAGCATTCCAGCTAACAGCACTGCCGACCAGTTATTTCGTCAGAGGGACTTTTTTTGTGGGTTTCAGCCTCACATTACGCGCGCGCACGGGCGCGCGGGTATGCATTTTTTACCTCCTCGTCGCAAGAGGGAAAAATGATGTGTCAATCGATGAGTATGATTATTTTTTAGAATAATAATTATAGGCGTTCTAAATGGTTGCAATACAATAGTGACGTGTATTTTTTTATAAATTTCGACCTATTTATTTATTACTTTAGACCTCAAGATTAAATACCGATTTGCCTTCGAATTAAAAAATATTAAATTAAAATATTGGCCACGGACAAATTGACCAATTAATTTATAAGCCACATGCTACACGCTTTGAAAATTCCATTAACCCTTTGGTCCTAGACGTCGCAGAATCATGAGAACGTGTGGATAGTTACATTGTTTAAGTATATAAATATATACTTAAACATTGTCACTATAAAAAATAATTAAATAATTTGTTTGGATGGAAAACGACGCCTTTTATACTGAGCAGTTCTTAACCTACACTAGGCCAATATGAAGAGCTCAAGGGACGAGCCCCTCGAACTGAAATAAAAAAAAAGAGTGGGAGAATATGTCCCAGCAGGGAGGTAATTAAAGCGTGACATATGAATAATAGGGTGCCTGTGTCAGATCCGCATTACCACTGCAAAAGAGATACTTCCACAATATTCTTATTTTTAGTTCAGAAACGTGGAGCCGCATAGCTAGAGCGCAAACAGGGTGCTTCTAAAGACTATCGTCACGGATGCGACGACATACGATACGTCCGTGACGACGACTTGACGTGTTCTTCGAAGCACATAACGAGTGGATTAGTTTGATTTAAGTTAAAAATTCGCGGATAAATTCACTCATGATCAAGCTCGAACCTGGTGTGTATTTTCAAATTTGACGGCAACGCACTAAGCTATGGCTCAGTAGTTAAACGGTAAGGTTCGACGGAAACGTGAATGGCTCCAAAGCAACTGCTCTACGTTTAAAAGATACTTAAATTCTCGTAATAACTGTCTTGTGCTTCACTCACGAGCTTTCTAAGATGATGTTATATTTATGTGCATTTATAAAATAATCGGCGAAGTGCGTGTCGAACTATGCGCAGTGTAAGGTTCTGTAGTTGTTCGTCACAATACGCATACTTAGAAGAGGGCCTTTTGTTTGATACTATGAATATAATAATTGAGTTCGTGGTTTAAGGGCTAAGAATAGCTAAAAAGAGGGGGCCCATAGGATGGGTGTTAAGGTTGTTGTGATTTCGTATTTATCAAATTTCACGTACTTCATAAACTTATATTTGCTATCTGTTTTACACGACCAACAATGTCATCTAAGTAATTTTCAGTGGAATTTGTAAGAAATTTTGCTTATTACTTCTCCGTAATATTTATTCGTACATTTATAAGTTGATCGATCATTACTCGTTAACTTGTGAAGCCTACTTAGCTGTGATAGTTTTCCTTTTAACTTCGTTAAACAGAATGGATTATATCATGCATCTTTTAATATTCATAATCTCCTTCTTTTTTAGGACAACTTTGCCAAAGTACCAATAACAAAAATATATCATTAAAAATATACCTATAAATAATATAAAACAATATAGACAAAATCTTAATAAATGCTTGGCCAGACTGTAAGCACGGGCACAATCGGGTGGCCAGCCGGCGCATTGCGGCACAATCACTACGGATCAGCTTTTCTAAGATTGTCAGTGCAACATTTCTACATAGATGTTCTAAACTATTTTTCTCAGAAACGACTACTTCAATGACTACAGTTTCTTTGGCAAAATTGTTCTATGAGGGGAGGAAATTATAAACATTTGTGAAAAGTTGCATGATATAATCCATCTGTATATACTGCTGTCGTGATTTTTTTCATATATTCAGGAATAACCATTTTCCTGGGTGAAGGGAGGTGATATTCTTGGCTCTAACATAAATTATTAGCATTTTAAAGATTGAAATTTTGCAAATGGATCCTCAAATCAAAAAAAATATTTTCACGAATCCAGACCAGAATATTTTTGAATGAGTTCTTCTATTCCATGCTGTGGGGTATCGTTGTATACCTCACACCAAAAAAATCATTCCCACTTTAGATATAGAGAAAGTATACTAAAAAAATTTTGTTTTTCAAGATTTTATTCTACCAGCTTATCGGCATTATTAATATGTATAGTCACGCCAAATTACAGGTTTTTCGAGAGTTAATAATTACTTAACTAAGCCGCAGACAGGCAGACACCGACGCACATGGCGAAACTATAAGGGTTCCTTTTGTCTACGGAACCCTACAAAGAAAGGAAAGTGGAAATTGTAATATATGTTTATCGACGCGGCGTGAACTGAAGGAAGTCGTTTATTTTTTAATATAAATTTAATTATCAACATCCGTTTTTACAATCATCGGACTACCATTTTCACCGGTTTCTCTGCAGGCGAAGATTTACGCTATTAATAAACCAGAAATTAATAGGAGATCTATAAAAGGCAACAATACCATCTCAAACCAATTATACTATTATATATCAACATCAGAGCCTTGTAGGTGACCCGCTGCATAAACAACAGGAGCACATCGCCATAACAGGCGGCGTGAGTCAACGTGCCCACGCGTCGAGCGCCACGAACAATAAATCTGACAGACAAACGAACACCCACCACTTCATTATGCAGTTAAAGTGCATTTAACCGTCTAGTCTAAAACGGCATGCAATTACCTATTAAGTCTGTATAACCTAGAAAAAGTTTATAAGGCATGCATAACCGCAGATTGAGATAGATATAAATTAAATATTTCCTCTTCGTGTTATTTATAAATTCAAAGAGTTAATATAATTTATTACAAAACGATTTTTTTTCAGAAATGAAATATTAAAAAGATTAAAATTCTTTTCAAAGTATAATTAGACTAATAATATAGAGACATGAGCATTATCTAGTTCTAATTATACCGTCTTTAAAAAATCTTGTTATAATCTCAACCTCACACGACAATTACTAAGAGAAGCATTCGATAACCACTTGTATAAAATAGAGTACATTGAAACTTCATTTTATTACACTGGCCATATATGCTTATTCAAAGCCAAAAAAAAAATTGTTCTCTGTTCATATTGAACAAAACGCTTCTAATATAAGCAATTTTACGATACTCTTAAGCATCGCATTATCATTGAATTCTTAACGAGACAAGTTAAAAACCAAAAATGTATTAAAGAGGAAGTGGATACTGTTCATAGGAAATCTACTCCTTAGTTGTCTACTATCTAAAGTGGTCGGACGAATTTAAACGTAGGGGGCAGAGACCACAAACGATTACCAAAGTGCGGGCGAACATGTGAAAATCTCTTTAGAGAAAATTGTAAAGTAGAGAAAATATTGAAAGACAGTCGATTGAAGGTCTGAGAGGGTTGATTTTTCTGCCAACACATCATTAATGATCATCTTCATGTTTACAAAACCACTAGATGGGTGCCTCGAACGCTGACGAAACATCGGAAGCAAAAGCATATTAAATGGTGTTCACAGTTTTTTGAAGCTATATTTACATCTCCAAAAGCTGTGTCTGGATATAACCACATGACTAATCCTGGCACAGTTTTCAAAAGAATTATTAATAGATCTGAACCCTGGATTCAGTATAAATAGTAATTTATCATCACTAACATTAATGCCCAAGGAAAGACCGAGATCGGTATTGATACCGGCACCGGACCTGATGCTGGAACCGGAATTGACAACGAGAACAGGACCGTGATCGCGATCATTGACAGCAAAACCGACCGATACAGAAGATGAAAGAATTAATTCTAATGTATGCACACAGGGGCGAAACCGGAGGCACATTAATCATAAAAAAATGATATATTCAAATTTACGCCCAGCGAAGTGGGCGGGTGACCGCTAGTTCCTAATAAAGCTACATCTAATGCCGTCAATTCTATCCATCTATTCGCGACGTAAGTCGCTAAGTAATAGCCCAATTCAAATTGGATCAATGTAGAGGAATTTATAGTCTAAGCACTTTACTCTGCATAAGATTAGTTCCTTGCTGACTAAAAACCTTTTTTTATAGTAAAGTCGAAGGACAAACAAGCAGGCGAGTCATTAGAAAGCAAACGGTCACCGCCTCCCATGAACACTCGCAACCTCAGAAAAGTCACCGGTGCGTTTTCGGCCTTTTGAGAGGGAATAGGATATTTAATGAGAGGGGTCGGGCTGACGGAGGGGGAAATAGCCCACCGGAATTCTCATTCAATGGACGAAATATATCAACTGAAGCTGCTACTTCACGCCCGTATTTCGTGAGCATGTGGTATTTTACCAGTCGAACAGGCCTATTTTTGTGCTGCAAAAAAGATGGCCAGAAAATAAATATAAGTATCGACACCATGGAGTTATGAAAGTGTTAACTCGCGGGAGGCCATGGTAATAATAGTTCATAACTCCATGATCGACACTAATCAATAGTTGCGCCTGCAATTTTTAATACAGGAACTATGCACTTTTATGCATCACCCAAAATACTAAAACATTCGAGGAATAGCTTCGTACGTACGTATCACAACAATATTGCAAGTGATATAAGCAGAGGCTGATTAAACGTTGAGAGCGCCGTAGGCAAGCATTTCATCGGCGCCCCTATATTAAAAATAACTAGGTAGTACTAGTATTAGTAGTAGTAAAAATTTGATGTCTGTATTTGGCGTTACTACATGTGTGGTACACAATTAATTTTACGATATATTTTTTATTTTTTTATTTTACAATTCCGCCCGCGCGCCCCTTTGTACCCTCGCGCCCCTGGGCACGTGCCTAGTTTGCCTTAAGGATAATCCGCTTCTAGATATAAGTATAATATTCTAAAGGTTTTAATATAATAAAACTTGGAATGTGAAATATATTCCAACTTAGAGTAATTAAAAACCGTCAATGATGATTTGTACAATTTACAACCACTGGATAACAAGAGATAATCATAAAAATTAACTGCTAATTCATTTTATTGCTATAAAATATCCAGAAATCTTTGAGGCGCGTCGTCTATCTCTCTCTTACTTGTGGTACACACTGAGATTCGAGTGAGGTCATACATTCGAAAGTATTACGCGATGAGAGCATATTGTTGTAAAGGAAAAAATAACCAATAGGTTTTTAAAACTTCAAAAACATTGTATTATTCATATTTTGTTCGAACGTTTTACAAAAAAAAAATGAAAATATTAATATGCTTACTGTTTAGATATACAATTTAATCGGAAAAAATCTCGATTTTCGCATATTCTAAATATTAAAAAATTCATTACAATTAATGGCGTAAAATACGGTAATAGGTGTAAGGACTTTTTGGAATCAAAATAGTCAAAATATGAAAAAAAATAATTTATTGCAAAAAATTAGTTTTTGGCCGTTTATTTGAATTTTCCTTGTTTAAACAATAACGTCAATAGATATCGACTGTCATCTTACATTTTTGTAATCAGACATTATTCACCTCGACATTATTTTAAAAAATTATGACTGCAAATAATTTTCCGAACGAATGAGCCAGTATTTCCGGCTTAAGTGACATTTAATAAAGACACTTTTAAAATTAATTTTTCGTTCCATGTCTTCCTTTTAACATGTTTTAGCCCGAACAACCGTTAAAAGGAGGACGTCGAACGCAAATTTTATTTTAAAAGTGACTTTGTTAAATGTCAGTTTAAAAGGAGATGCTGGAAGAGGCTCTTCCAGTATTTAATTTTATCCAAAAGAAATATTTATTGTTGTATCATAAAAGAAAATGTCAACAAAATCAATCCTACAGTTTATAATTAATAAGATTAGTATACGGAAATATTTTATATTAAATAGTGATTCAGAAACATAAATCAATGTCAGGTTTTTAAAATTCAAGCTATGAATAAAATAGCCGTCTGCTGAGAATGTGATAACGAACGTCGACATTATCCTTTCTTTTTTTTTTGGTTTTCTGAAATTTATTGATACCTCCATTTTCAATCCAGAGTGATATGTACCACAGCAAATAAATAAATAAAAAATGTTTTCAGATCTTCCAAGATGAATCGGTAACTATTTATACCATTCGGCCTATTAATAAAAACTCACCTAGTAATAGAGCTTTTAGAATCTTCAGGAAGCCCCACGAAAATCAATGTAGATGGCATCGTTGTCTTGCTAAACAAACAGAAACCAATAAACACGAATCGAGATCTCTAAACAAAAACAATTTCTATGATAACACAACAGCAAAATTTTGAAGAAAATCGATCAAAAATTTAAATCAAAGACACATAACGGATCCAAGTGTTCTGTCAAAAGCAACAGCGCTTCAACTGTTTATTTTTTTTTCTAAGACGGCGCCGGCCGTAGGGTGATACTGCGACTAACGCCGCCTTTGTTACCTTCTGTGGAGATAATTCCGACGCGTGGGCAGACTCCGTCGTGGGTGTCTACGACGGCCTTGCCCCGGTATATTTCGATGCGAACATTACCTGTTTCCCATTTGCAAACAAGGATGCATTGTTATGATCGTAATTTTGAAGGCGTTCAACGTTTCGGACGTTAATGTCGCGGTCCTGTATAGGAGGAGTCCTTGTTACTGGATTAGACACACATCTAGATATTTATGCAATCACGTAACGGGTCACCGAAGTAGGTACTGAATTGTTTTTTTTCTCTTATAAACAAACACTAATCAAGTATATAATTAATGATAGCTAATTAATGTGCTGTTTTCATTACCTAACTATTTTTTTCTATTATCTAAAAAGGGATAAGTACTTAAACCACAAAAAAAATTTGATTCAAAACTATGGTTGTTAGTGTTTAATAGCAATTCTTCGAAACTTTGTTTCCTTTACATTAGGTGCCTTACGAGTTTATTTCTTACACATTTGGCTGTGTGTATATTAGAGTTTAGTAATTATGTTTTTTTTCGTGGTTTGGATCGCTGTCCCATTTTCTAGTTCAGTACCAGCTTCGATCTTGATCCGCCTTTGGACATAGCCATTTTTCTGGTATTTCTACCTGCCATTTTTTTCATATAAAAAATTGACTAGTATTTCAGATGATAATCTGCCTCTACCAAACTTTACTTGCAATAGTTACATTCATGAATGTACCCAGGGGCGGGGGGCGGGTGAAGACAGGTGCCCACCCCCCTAAAAATTGCATATTCTATATTATGAATGAAGCGCGGACAATCTGACTTAAAAAAAATCTGACTACCCCCCTATGTGTAGATATTAAGTATTAGGTACTTGATAATTTTATTTTTATTAAAGTAGAAAGTAGAGACTGGCTAAGTTGGAGGACGCCGTATAGATTTTCTCCAAGTTTGTTGATAAAATAAGATAGTTATTACAATAAAATTTTTGACAACCGTCACTGCCCTATTTCAATACAGTTCATGAAGATAAGTCAAATGCAATATGTGACAGGTTAACAAAACGCGAGTTAGACCAAAATGACAACGTAATGACAGTCGGTAGAATTACTTAGGTGTGTTTAACAGCATTTCTAACTTGTATGTTTTTGCCATTCAAGTAGGCATGAAAGCAAAATATATGTAGAGATTAGTATTCCTGAGTACTAACTGAATCGAATAACACAATTGTAGAAACAATTTTGCTCATATTTATTATCATCACAGTACCTATCAAAGAATTATCAGAATCCCAATCACTAAAATTAAATATTGGAAAGTGTATATTTTTCGTTTTATATGCAGTGTAGTAAATTACTTAAAAAGTTTTGCTTTGAAAAAATGAGTCAAATAAAAAAAAGCATCATAACCATTGTCAGTTTCATCAATAATCGATCACAGTACCCCATGCCCAAAGGTATGAGAAAAATTAATGATGCACTTATTTCTAAAATTCACATGTATCAACTAAAGTTAACAGAAAATCTGAAATAATAACTAATAATAAGTTTTTTTTGGTTTTCAAAGAAACTTTTTAACTAATTCTCAACACCTTAATTTATAAAAATTTGTAAATGAATAAATTGATAAAGTAATACAATACAAAAAACTTTAATAAAAAAAAATCCAAAATTTTTATTATGATACAGACCCCTTGTTGCGCGAGTGAATTTGCCGTCCTGTGATGCTCTCTATACACTGTACATGTTATAAGAACATAGTATTATAATATTAAAAGTCGCTCAATAAAAGTTTACATGCCAAGGATTCAAGTTCACTTTCCTGACAGTGTTTCAATGTATATAAAATGGAACTTAAACAATTCTTTTTAGAACTTTAGAATTCATCATTCGTTACCAAGAAAAAAAATGTACATATTATCTTGAAATAATACTTTTATTTCATTCACACTTTATTATATATAAAAAAGTACTCAATATCAATTTTTAAAAATTTCAATAATGGTCCTTGAGTAGTTAACAATGAAATCACATACATGGAAAACAACTAATAATAATCATTCAAGACACTACAATTCACTTTCTTTAATATGCAAAAGCTATACTTAATACAAAATTCATTAGGATCATTTTAAATAATGTGATATATCACACTACATACAGATGTAAGCATTACATAAATAGAATAACTAGATCGATTCAACCTTTAAAGGGCATAACAGGAAACAACAATTTAATCTCTTATTGAACGTTTCTAAGTAGTTTATTTATAGAATACAGAATCCAACTTATTAGCAAATACAAAATAAAATTTGTATGTCAAAATTGCAACATATAAATGTTTGGATGGTATAAATTAGCAGTTTATTGTCACCAAACAAAATCTTAAGTCTACTTAAAAATGTATATTACTATTATACTTGTTTATTTTCATTCAATAATAAATTAAAGTATTACAAACATTAAATAAAACATGTTGTGATCTAGTGTTGTCCTGCCTACATTACCTATAATTTGGCTCAAGTGTGTTTAAGTTTTACATTTTTCCAAAAAGTTCATAATGTATTCAATATAATATTGGACACATATTGTGATGTTTCATAGCAAAATCATTGCAAAACAACATTGTATACACATATCAATAATGCAATATATAAAATAAAGAAAAAATGTTATAATCAAATGTCAAAAGGTAAAAATATTAAGTGCAAATAGAAGTAGGAAAAAAAAGAATAACAAGATATAAAAACAGATCATAAGTATTATATAATATTAATCATATTTTTTTACCTTGAGGTATAAACATTTATTGGATTTTCATTTATTTGATAATCTATTAAACTATACAATCCAAAGATATATCAAATGTTAAATATATCACTCTTTTTAAATAAATAAATTACCAACACCATATTCTTTTTCTTCTTAATACTTGCTTTCAATTAATTAACTAATTGAATTACATGATACAATTATTATCAACTGTGATTAGCTTGATTCAAGCTGTGTGTCGTGTTGTTATTGTGTAGAAATCTAGGTGTTTTCCCTTCTTTGACGATTCTCAACGCTTGTAATACTCTTGCCTTGTCCAACTCCTTTTCTGATGCCTTTTCGTTATCGAGGCATATTTCTGACATCCTAGCATTGAACTGTTCTATCACTTTCACTCTATAATCTATGGTCGAAGCAACAGGGTTCGCCGTCAACCACAAATATTCTAGACATGGTAACTGACAAATATTTTGTACCTCTTCAATATCGGTTATCATGTTACAGCTAAGATCCAAACTCTCTAGGGAGTATAATCTAGAAAACCCTTTAAGCGAACTGACTTTGTTTTGTGACAGATCTATTTTGATGACATTACCTATTTTTGAATGCCAATTATCGCAAATGGAAAAATTGTTTAACGAGAGATTCAAATTAACTAATTCATGTAAACAAGAAATGTCGCATAACTCATCCAGTTTGTTGGAACTGAGGCTTAGGTGTTGCAGTTTTGGTACAAGCTTGATTGCCCAGTCGATCCTGTCTATTTTGTTACTAGCACAATTTATCACAGATAGTTTCTTCCATTTCTGTAACAATGATTAATGCAACATTAGTTAAAAGGAACAAGTTAAAGATTGGATATTATAATGAATATTGAAAAGTATTTATTCAGCGTGTTTCATTAATTACAATGCCTGAAAGATCACAATTATTTTTTTTTAATAAATTTCCTTTGATTATATTTTTATTACAAGGAATTATTTAAGTAGTTTTTCAATCCAAATGAACCGCAAAGTTTTAGGTGTTAGTGCAAATGAATTATGAAGGTGATTATACAATAAAGGACAGAAGTACAAGTTTTGTATTCAAATTGTAAGCATTCTCCCAATAAATAAAACATTTCAAAGAATACTAAACAAGAGCTGAATTAATAATTAAAATTATGACATTAAAACTACGAAAACAAAAAAAGAGGCTACAATCAGTGAGATTTTGGAAAGTGCATACTTTTATTAAGTGATAAATTTTGGTTCAGTATTTAGGACTGCAATAAGAATTTAGCATTAATATGCATGTAGTGTGGACATGCAAACAATTTCTATGATTTTTCTAAATTGTAAAAATATAAATTCTCATATATGTGTGCATATAATAGATTGTTAGGCAACTTATAGCTATTTTTCATATTTTAGAAATTAAAATACATTTACTCCATGAAAAATCTTAAAATTTATTTCTCCGTTCCGATATGTCTTTTCAGTTGCTGCTTTGTTACAGGAACATAACGCTAAAGTTCAAATATTATAAAACTGTTTAATCCCCTTTTATAGTAATGGCAATTACCGTTTAAGAACCGCATAGTCTGTACTCATAACATAAGTGATTAATATTATCATGTGGATTAAAATAGTGTTCCAGAAAATTAAATATTAATAGGGTTGTTGCCATCATAAACAAAAAAATGTGAAAGTATGTAATTATGATAACTTATTGAATGGGAAACAGGAATATATTGATTTCCGATTAAGAAATCACGATTTCCATTTATTATTTTAAGTTTAAATTCGTACTTTTTTAATCTGTATATCACATGACCAAAAACGCTATGCGCCATGATTATGTCAAGTGTGACGTCACTATCGACTAAACAAAACAAGGTTATGTTAGGTTATGATTATGATAGAAATGGTGTTAGATTTATATTTGTAAATATATAGATAGAAGTATTTACACTTACATTAAAGTGATCCTCACATAAGTACAGATCGCATTTCGTAGAAAATGATTTCGGATCTCGTCTTGCGAATTCTAACCAAACAGTTCTCATTTCGATATCATTTGGCACTTTGATAAACAATTTTCCAGGGGTTTTAACACTAGAACTTTTACAATTCATCACTAAACAGTAATGATAACGATTCATGTCGTTTAATAGCGCAAGATAGGGCAAAAAACGCGAATTTAAGTTGATTAATCTAACCTTAGATTTGACGTTTTGTTTGTTTACTTGATAGTGACGTCATACCGAAATGACATGTCGACCAGCGTTTCCGCGGGAATTTAAAGTGATTAAAATTTGAAAGGTGTTTCAGGACTACTTAACAAACGTATTTTGATAAAATAAAAAATCTAGTGAAAAATGGCTATGTTTTAAATATTTTGACATACTTTTCAAAAAAGTGTCAAATACCCTATTCAAAGCAATAAAAAATACTCAACCAACGTAGACCATAAAAATAATAACGAATATCAATTGAAAAAGGACATAACAACCCTATTGCAATGCAATACACACACAATACAAATAGCTGGTCTAGTAACTCTGTTGTTATGATTTGATAAGCTTCTTAGTCACATTCGCCATGTGTATCAATACAGAACGAATATAAATAAACGATTACTGCTATTATCATTGAAATGATATAAATATTCAAGTGGGTCAGTGATAACTATACATTTGCCAATTTGATGCTACATAAACATGTCGAAACTGTTGAATATGATTGGAAAATTCTAACCAAGACAAGAAAAAATATTTTCCATTGAATTATATTTTTAGTTAACTTACTAGTGTAGAAATATAGAACTAAATATTGCTTATAATAAGACTCATAGAAAGTCTTAATTCTTTTTGAAGGAAAAATATTGTTGCAATTAATATTTTAAGAGGTGATGTATTCTCTTTAAAAAAAAATCAATTATGTACATATTCATTTAAAACTGTATAAAAGGCTAAATTTTGTAACTTGAATTCATTTCAATCAGATGCTGGATTGATACTAGAAGAATACTTTAGTATTTATATAAATAACACTGACCACTGTGTCAGCAATGCTATCTGGGTCTCTGTGAAGGATGTCCACAAGTAGAAACTCGTTGAGTGACTGTACTCCTGCAACAAGCACTGACAAGCTCCTCAGAGTGTCCCGCAAAGTACCTGCAATTTATCGTTTTCATTACTTAGTTTGATCACAAGAATCAAATCAACTACAGAATTGAAATGTGACTACTACTTATCCATCACATTACACTGTCTATGAATTTTTACTAATCATCATAGATTTTCTCATAGGGGCCGCCCATATATTACGTCATCGATTTTGCTGATTTTCGACCCTTCAATCATCCTATCGTCATTTCCTAATGACTCTCAAGCAAAACTGACGTCATTTCCAGTTTGACAAAATTAAAACATTTGCGGATTCGAAAAATAGGGTAACATTAAAACGTTTTGTTATAGAATCATCTTTTTTATTATCATGTACTTTGGCAATGTTCATTAATATACTAATATTATTCTTCCCTATTCTATGCATATATTTAGTTTCCTTTGGATAGCTCCCACGGAGTTTTCACCCATTCTTGCTAATCCTGGGTCACGGGTAATATCTCCGTATCCTCCCCATATTCATTTTGGCTCGAGTACAATATATTATTGTATATTTTCGAGTAACTGGTATCACAAGAATGACGTCAATTTCGAAACCCCCCCCTTCTTCCATCATTTACCGTCATCCGCAGACCAAACCCCCCCCCCCCCCTAATTTAGAATGACGTAATATATGGACGGCCCCATATTCATACGCTAGGATTAAACAACATATTGGTTTGTAATAGACAAGTTTTTTGGGCTGCAGAAATTGTCTGTCTTTACTTTAAAAAGAGCAAATGAGCATGCGAGTTACTGGAGATTAAGTGTTCACCACTAAACACAGACAGACAATCCTAAAGGATTGCCAGGGCATTGCTAGTCCTTCAGAAAAGAATAAGGTCTTTTAACAGCCTTGTCACTGTTAATTAGGAACATCACTGATGGTAGATTAATCTAAGGTTTTGCCATACATGGCTGAAAATTGAGGATGAAGTGTACAAGTGATAGATCACCAGCCACTAAGACTTTTATATACTTTACACCTAAACACACATCATATAAAAACATTGTACAAAAGTACAACGGAAAAGAATTTATAGAAATATCGTATTTCGATCCGTTTTATTATTGTTTGTATGCCGATAATTTAATATTCAGCAAAGCCAATGATTTCAAGTTTACTCTATGTGTAGAATAATCTGATTACACATTAAAAGTACTAATTACATACTATGCTCTGAGAGATAAATATTATATTAGATTATACCAATATTGTCCACACAAGTACAAGCAATGAGGAAAACTCATATATGATACTAACCAACGCTTTGAATCTGAGACATCGGCACTCCCAATATTGTCAAGTCTCGCAATGCCTTAAAAGGTATCAAGTCAAAAAATAAATCATTTGGTATCACATTACTTGTTCCAATCTTTTCATAACTCCCTTCTATACTTAATGAGAGTAATTGAGAACAGAAATCCAATATATGACTAAAATCATACATTTGATCTTGTTTTTCTGTTGAAGGACATGCTATTTTTAGTCTCTCACTTATCGCATGCAACTGTAAAGAAAAAATATAAAATCGGTACAAACTTGAAAGAAGGTTCAATGGAAGCATACACACATCAAATAACTAAACCCATTCGAAAACAGGGCAATTTTAGGCATTTTTAAAAAAAGTACTTCTTTATGTTCAACAAATAAATGATTGTTCAATACTAAGATTTTTAGTATATTTTATTGTCTTTGTTAATATCGTTTTACAATATGAAGTTGTACATATTATGAAATGATTAAATATTAATTTCCCCACTGCGGTTTTTCATAAACAACAATATTGAATCATATAAGGAAAACCTATGAATTCAAGGTCATATTATTAATATAAAATAGGCAAGTTGGAACAAGTATTTACAACTCTTCGACTCTATTAGTACATAGCAATTTCGCATATAACATATAATCAAATTAATGGTATACCTCTAATGGTGTAAATTTATATGATTTCTCATTCTGCAGTAATTTATCTCCTTCGAGATAGAACTTTTTTGCACGGTTTTGCAACAAGAAAAAAATGTCATACAAATGAAAGTCCAAGAATTGCGCAAAGACTGTCGGCATGGTTAACTTAAGATAGTTAAAAACGTTTCTAAGATATTCATTTAAAGCTTCCCGCCTTTGTTCGACGAATTTAGGAGTTTTATTTCTAATCACTTTCTTTGGTGGCAAAAGTTCTTTAGCAACACCGTAATCCAACACTAATTTCTCATGCAGATCCACGAAATCACTGTACCGATGCAACACGTCCCAGTGCACAGAACCTACTTTAACAGTGATTTTATAATAAGTCACATTATCTTTCAATATAGATTCCTTTACTGTAATATTACTGTCATTACAGTTTTTTAAAAAAGAAGACATTTTAATTATTATTTATTTGCATATGTTTTACAAAATTTATTAAGTTCATACACAATTGTAAAGTTATATACAACGAAAATAAAACCTAAACAGCCAAACTAGACATGTCAAAAGCTGTTCACCACAGACAGTATACAGTAATACAGTCACATTCAAACATGACAGACACTGTCAGGAAATGCAGAAAAGTAACAAATGTCAGTGTTACCATTATTCAGGTATACATCAGATAATCAAATAGCGTTGCTAAAATTATAATTATAGACCGCTTAGCATAAAAATCTTTTGCTGCAATTGGAAATCGATTACGGATTAGAAATTCGAACACGTAATCTGTTATTCAATTTTCGTAATGTCCATGGTAATTTGAAAAACTCCAACGAGATATCCTTGCTGATGTTATATCTTCTTACCTCATACCCCGTTGCAGTTAAGTCGGTTTTGTGCTTTTATTCTGTATTCGGACATATATAGCAGCATTGTTGAATAAACATCTCAACATTATGAAGTAGCGTTAGTCAATGTTGCGTCACTAAAGATAATTCAGCATTGGCCAGGTTTCGATTAAGTTAAATGCTTTTACCTAGTCCACATACGACAAACATAGAAGCCGATTAGATTTTTCGGTTTTTTTTTATGATTTCCCGAAGTAAGTGGATGTGGTCTATGGCGCTGAAACCTTTTCGGAAAGAAGCTTGCTCGGCTGGTTGGAATTTATTGAACCTATGAGTGCTAACCCTCACTAACAACTTATTATATATATGGCCTAAACGCGCAATAGGTCTGTAATTGTTCAAAAAGGTGTTTTATCTTTTGAAGCCACCTGGGCTGAAAGTCGTCGAACCTACGCGTAAAGCAGTTAATTCGAAAAACCTTCGAAAATAACCTGAATAGGTGGCTTGAAGGTATCACACCTTTAGCCTATTATTATACTATAAGAGCACACAGCCACATATTGGCCTATGATTCTTTAGAAAGGTTTTACTAATCTTTTTTTTTTTGAAGTGCAATATCGTGATTAATAAGCACCCCTGTTAAACGTTTCAAATGTACTGGTACGTCATTGTACTTTTGATTACGTAGAAATAAATACATTCTACAGGACTGTAAGTACCAGTTTTCCACTTGCAATTAGAAATTCGGTTGTAATTCCATGCACACCTGGTGCTATATTATTTCGAGCTGTTTGAGGGTCATCTCAATTTCCTGCAGGCTGACATCTAAAATACCTTCTCTATCAACTTCACTCAAATTCGGTCAACTTCGCTCGAGAATCTTTAGTTGTGCTGATAACAATTTTTTTTGTCTGTGTGTAATTCTAGATAGAAATTTCAATCTGCTTTATAATTTTTAGTACCGGCGAAACCATTTTGCCATTATTGGTCTTCAGTTTTGTCATCTGGTTTTAAACGAAAAACAGATTTTTTACAAACACTTTGGAACCTTTATTACGCTTAATCGTCTCTTCATTAACGTTTGTAATGATACGATATATATCGCGTCACAAAGCCTTATACGGTACAGTGGAATCTCAATAACTCGAATGTCAAAAGAAATGCAAAAAAATTCGAAATATTGAGTTTTCGACTTAACAAGAACTTCGAAATACATATGATTGTGTCGACAAGGAACAAACATAACGTTCACAGCTGTGTTACTTAGAAAGTTTCATGAATGTATTCATTCATTGCACGTATAAAAGACAAAAACAATAGATTAGAAGCTCCGAACCCGAACATTCATTTTGGAATCTATTGCTATTATTTCGGAGAATTTCAAGTAAGACGGCATTATATTTTACCAACTACGACTTACGGAGTCTCCTTTTTGAAATCCGAATTATAGAGTACAAACATGTATTATCAATATTTCGTAGGGAAATAACATTTTGTTCGAGTTACAAATTCTAAATAGTTCGAGATACCGCGTATTTAGGGGTTCATCGGAAGGGAATGGCAATTTTTTTCGACTTACTGAGGATTTCGATTTAAGGAGGTTCGAGGTATTGAGATTCCACTGTATATTGTTGCGCCTATAATCGAACATGTCAGCTGATGACTGCAACCCTTTATCTCGTCTTTGCATCATTAATTTTAGGATTTCTTTGAATAGTTTTGACTTCTACTTTGACATTGGGTCTTAAAGTATTTCAACTCGATAACATAAACAGTTACACAAATTTATTTTGTAATAAACATTTTTGCATTTGCCTAGGCATCAAATTGATTTTATAGTTTAAGTTGAAAACTTTCGAGGTTGGCAGTTGTTGGACGGCGTGTAGGCTTCATCAGGCGCGACCACTCTAGTTTTATGTTTAAATTGAATGTACCTCTAAATATGCGGTTACCAGTGGCGACGGCTTCTAAGAACTCGATTCTTATCGGCTTCCCTTTCATAAAATATTTAATATGCATAATTTATAAATAAATAAATTATTGCTTTTTAGTATACAGACACTTAAAATTATTTTAATTTTCAATAATTATTATAAATAATATCCAGCCTTTACGTTAGTAACGTAAGCCCTATAAACACTTCAAATAACTCGAAAGCAACCGAGTTATTTAAACGACCAAATTCAGAATGTTCGCTATCGTCGTAATCAATGTGAAATGTTGAGTCTTCCATATTCGGTTGTATTATAGCGTTACGGGCCACGAGCTTGCCGTCGCAAGCCGCGGGAGAGCGGGAGAATAACTCGGTTTGTCGCGAGTTTCATTTCGACTACGAAATGACGCAATTGTAATTCGTGTAACATAATTTCACCTTTAACGTGAAGTCTTAGGTGTTATATTCGGTTGCGAATTCTTGTGTTATACATCATTATGTAAATAATAATGCGTTTCGATCAGCGGAGATTTCCGATTATACCCGAATAAAAAACGGTTTTGCATATAGCATCATTCCCGTGTCGAATTAAGTATAGAAGTATAGGGCGGCGTACAAACAAAAATTAAATTACAATGTCCAATGGCTGTCTTTATTCCTTGCTATGCTCACGCACTTAACTTAGTGTTATCTCGATCTTTAGAAAATATTCCAGAGTTAAAACAATTTTCGGCATCAATTGCATAAAAATTTTAATAAATCTACTAAACGTTCGGGTCTTTTAAAATTAACGTCAAATCGTCGTTTGTCTGGTGTCGCAGAAACTCGATGGCAGTATCATTCTCGTATTATTAATGTCATTTGTAACTGTAGATCCGACATAATATAAACATTTAATATAATTATAGAAAATCCGATGGATTGGGATTCTAAATCAATTGCCATATCAGAAAGTTTGTTAATGACATTAGAAGATGGGGAATTTTGCTTTTTTTTGCATACTTTAGCTGAATTATTTGCAAGAACAGATATTACTTTCGCTTTACTACAAAATAAACAGAGTGATATAGACGTCGTTTTTCGCGAAGTTCGATCGCTATTAAATTGGTTTGAGAGTAATTTCATTAATAAGTTTGACGAAATTTACGACAGTGTCACTGATATAAGTGAGCCTCCACGAAGACGCCGACGTCTATTTAGCTCAGAATCAGACTTAAAACGCGAGTATAAACGTATTTTCATCGAAATTGTAGATAATGTTAAAAATCAAATTCAAACCAGATATAGTTCATTAAGCAATTTGTCGTTTTTTAGATTTACTAAGTAAGTCGAAATATGATTTATTCGAACGTAAATTTCCTGAGGATAAACTAAATAATTTAAATTTATTATTTCCTCGAATTTTTGACATAAATGCATTAAAAAATGAGTTAAAAGTATTATATTCGTCTCCCTCGCTTAAAGGATTAGATATGTACGAGTTATTTTTGCATTTACAAAAAGATATCTTAAAAGATACATTTCCTCAAATTTTAAGCTTAAGTAATATCTGTTTAACCCTTCTGAAAACAACTGCGGCCGCGGAACGATCTTTTTCAGCTCTCAAACGCATTCATACGTACCTCAGGAATAGCCAGACAGGACAAAGGCTTTCAGATCTCGCGTTGTTATCTATAGAAAAACATTTACTGTTGCAAATCAAAAGTAAGCCAAATTTTTATGACTTGGTATTAGCTCATTTCCTCAAGAAAAATCGTAGATTACCACTAGAATTTAAATAGCTTTTTTTATCTCATTTAATTAATTTATCCACTGCGCTGCTATAAATTCGACTAAAGGAAACTACTTTATTAGCTTTTTTCAAAGCTGCTTTTATGCATGCTCGAAGTCTTCCGTTTGTATTCTATCGTTGACTTCAAGTATGCCAAAAGTGGCGAATGAAATATCTCCGCGTTATACCAGAGGGCGTTACGGAGCTCGGTAGTAATAGTTATATTTTTATTAATAATGTTTAATGTTGACAATTTTTTAAGGTTCGGCTTCCCTTTATATTTTTCTCACCCCTCGCCACTGGCGGTTACCATCATAGTTTTATCATGTCGACCACTGAGACATTATTGGATATCTGTTGCTTAGTCATAATAATGAAGCTTATCTCGTTTTTGGTGAAACCATCGGAGGCGATCCAAGATCATTTCCGCTAAGGCCGCGTTTTGAAAAATGAGTTCTTCGTGAACACTCCCTCTCTTTCAAGAAACGGGCCCGTCGATACCCAATTTTAAATTGCTTCATTCTCAACTCATCACTATTTAACTTGCTTAGTTTTGTTTTGAAGTTCCCCATTACAACTGAGTAGTGGCTTTATGAGTTATGTATGGCTTTTGTTGTATCTTTGTACTTAACCTCCACTTGATCGTCAGAGTCGACACGCAAACCTATATGACCTTCAACACATACTGCGTAGAAATTCTGAGTATAAGATATATTACTCTGCTTGATATTTTTTCAGTTTTTACTACGTTATTGATGAGAGATTTATGGATAATAAATCCGACACCGTCTTGAGATAAACTATTGCCTTCCTAGTCACAGGGGAATCTAGTTAAGAGCTTTTTTGCCTGTAACCTAGGGCCCTGTGGATACAAAGGGCCCTCCGCTCCCATTAAAAATAATAGACGATACTTGTAGTAATGTAAAAAAAATGTCTAAAATTAAAAAATCTAACACAAGATTGGCAACCCTGAGATCAATCAACCCATGTGCTCGTCTATCAAACAGAACAGGGAATTCCTAATCGCTATTTTTCGGTCGATGTATTTTCGAGCGTGTGTGTGTGTGTGTGTGTGTGTTTATTGCGGGGAATTTGCAAAATGCAGGAAGGTTGCTTTACAATTTATGGAACATAACTACATATAACCTGTCAATTTCTTTTGCAATAATATCGTACAATCGCTGTTTGTATACACAGACACGAAGTAATAGTAAAAAAATAAAATATTTTATTATCTTATTTTTTTTACATACCATGTACTTTAGACTGGTCGATAAAAATTAAATTTTTTGTCACAGTTCCCAAGAAGTTTCCCTTTTCTTGAGAAAACACTAGCAAATTTTCTTTTTTTTTTCAAAACAACACGTGTCAAAAATTGATATGTGTGAAAATTATATTTTTAAATTTGTATCAACCGTAATGTTATTGTTGTTTTATTTAAATTAGAATGTTTAAATTTGCAATTTGTGTCTTATTAAACACGTTGACCTTCGTTAAAGTGAAAACTTATACAGGTTCGTCGAACATTTTTTGGATGGGTACAATCTACAAGTTCGCGTTACTGACATGGTAACCACAGTTTGATCAGTTTGAAATCCTTGATTCATTTGTAATTAATTTTGGTTCAATAAAGATGTTACACGAAGAATTCACCTCAGCTGGACAGTGTTCGGGAAATTACGAGGCACCTTCAAATCCAATATACATCAGTGTCTAAAGACGAAAATGTTTGAATAGCGCGCGTTACTTGCAATGATACGCAGATGCGATGCTTGTTTTCTTACTGATGGTATCTTAAGCAAGCTCAAAGTCTCTCAACATGCAATGGAATAATTATTCTCGGACTTTACCTGCGATACAAAATCCGAATGAAGAGATTGACCGCCATAGTTTACAGAATCCGTACGTAGAAGTGGCGTTGGACAGGTAACGCCTAATCGCTCTTAGTATCGACAAACGCTAAGGAATGGCGACCACAAACACAAGATTACATCGTGTATCCCGCCAAGCAGACCGAGGACCGGGTCAAAGTCGCCGGCGATCATTGGTCACAAGCGGTACAGGATTGCACATAATGAAAATCTTCTAAGATTTCGTCCACTTGTCCACTATAGGAGGTGTGGTGGCTTAGAAATAGGTAGGAGGCGTAGGAAGTGGACGAAAGACGTCCAAAGGTTGAAACGAACAAAAACATTCGTTTGTTTCAATTCGTTATTTAATTTCCAAGAGGACATTGTATAATTTAAGTATTTATTAGATAAAATAAATACGTAATGGAAATTTAATAATTTTGCGTTTGTTAAATAAGGAAAAACGTAATACAAAACGCCTTACAATTTAAAATAGCAATTTCACATTTAAAGACGTATTTGATATAGAAGAAGAAATCAATATTGGAACCGATATATCTATGCTATTCCTAAAATCATAAGGGATGAATAAAGTGTCTGTATGAGACAGATGCCTATGTTTTTATTTCGTAACTTATTCTAACATGGTCCAACAATAGCGTAAAAATTGTCTAGAAAATAATTTAAATTATACTTAATATGCTGTGACTACGACTTCCACTTAACTGTTTAAATATATACCTATACCCAGCCTACAATACTATACAATCACGTTTTCAATTACCGTTGGTATTAACCAGAAATCGTAATGATTTTTGCAATTTTTGAATCAATATATTTGACTTCTTTAAAATTTTTTTAGAAAGACAATCTACACTTATTTAACACGCGGGAATTCTATTCATGCGTAACAAACGGCTAGACATAGTAGATTTAGGTACAAAACAAAGGTGTCCTGTTACGGCATCTAGATTCTACTGTAAGCCATCATTATTCATCTACCGCGTAGAACAGACACATCAGTAAAAATTACGAAAAGTTCTAAGCGCAGTCCTCAATCGAGCCGTCGCGCTCGCATTGCGGGAATGGCGTGCGCCCGCCCGCCCCGCGCCCCGCGCCGTTGACCCTGATTGACTCGTTATTACATTACCAGTAACACTGGCCATACGGTGTGAGTACTATACTCTTTGCGACCGGCAGATGTTGACCTTTCATCGAAAAAAAATCTCTATGGAAGCTAATGCAGATTCGTTCAATGTAAAACAAAAAAAAATGGCATCGCCACTAAATCGCCGCAATTTGATGAAAATTACGCACTGTCATAGTACTCATTGAAAAAAATACCTTAGAAAATTACTCATAACATTTATGCTTTTTTAAATTATTTATTGCAACATGTATTAAGTTTTACTAGTAAATGTACGATTTCATTAATTTTGTACTAAAATATGAATTATTATGTCGAATATTGGCATTGAATACTAATGACAACCGGAATGTATATGAGTTTAAATTACTGGTCAAATTACTGAACTATAAAGGTCACAGTTCAACACGTTAGATTGGTAGGAATCACCTCGAAGGCAACATCACACGTTCGTCCAAACCAGGGGTACATCACGTACTTGTGGGTATGGAGGTCACGTGTGTTGCGTGGTAACATATTAAGCGATTATTTCTTCATGCTGATGAGCTTTTTATATACAGAGATTTCCGCGTTGTGTCGAAATTAAAGGATTATTTTGTAAATACTTCTCAAATACGTTATTTAATGTTGTTTTTCTTTTCTATTTATGTAACTCAAAATATAGCATAAATAAGAAAAATTCAAGGTCTTTTACGTTATTTCTGTGGACGTATAGGAGATATAAAAGTTCTTGAATTGTTACCGTCGTAAAGTATATGCAAAATGTATGTTTCCGTAGCCTTTATTAAAGTGCTTGGAGGAATAAAAATATGTTCTATCAAATATAAATACAGAAAAAAATACCTGAATATCCTTGTTTTGCACACTTTTAATTTGTTTTTTACGTAACATAAACATTATTTAATATTTATGTTACGTAAATAGTATTACTTAACTAAACGGACTGCATTTTTTATTGTAAAACGAATTAATACGATTGATTGATGTTGCTGACATGTAATGCGAACTTTTCTTTGAAAACATTATTCAATAGGCTGTTTCTGTTACATAATGCAAATTAATAAACAATTATCGGAGTCGTTTGAGGTTAGGTAATTGTTTTTTTTTATAATTAACGATTAAAATAATCCAAAAATTGTCAGTGACAGTGTCGTTCCTAATCCAAAACTTATAACGCGCTTCCTGATCTTATCTATGGCAAAGAGTTTCGTAAATACGAGATCTCCCGCTCGCATGAATAAATGTCACTCAAATCATGCGCCATTTTAAGAAGTAACGTCGGAGCGAGGCATGTATTATTTTCTATACTAATATAATTCTCTTGCTCTTTCACTCTCGAGATGGAACGCCGCCGTACCTTGAGTACGCTTTAGCAACACGAGCGCACACTTCTAGACAGTTGGATCGGTTTTGTGGTTTTATTCTGTGCTCATTTACTCAGGCTGACACAGCGATATAAAAACTAACATGATGATTGTACAACCCACAGCTAACATTCAGTTTTTGTTTTTTTTTTTCTCTATGGATTGGTACTAAGCAAGGTAATAAGAATCTATGCGTATCGATAAAATAAATTCATCAAATACAAAAATTGGTCTTCTTTATTAACATCGATCAGACAAGCGGCATTGTCTTGTCATTGTCTTCGACGTAGTGATGGTCAATGTGGCATTGCTGACGAAAATGCGGCACCGCTCAGCTTTCAATTGACAAAAACTTTTTCGTAGTCGACACATGCTACGCAGATTATACTTTGAGAGTTATATATAATTTGAGAAAGTGCGTAGATGTGGTCTACGCTGTTGCAGCCTTTTCTAAAACCTGTTCGCGTGGTTAGAATTTGCCGAGCCTACGAGTAGCACCCCTCGAGTACAACCTAGATACATGGCTCAAAAACGTAATGGGTCTGTAATTATTCGATGGGTTGTTGTTTCCTCTTTCGAAGAACATCACCACCGCACTGCTGCTTTGCGCTTCAGGCGTTGTACCTTCAACCTGGAAATTAAATATATCAACACAGAAACTCTCTATTACCGTTGTTTTCGTAAACAAGCTCAGAATCATCTCAACCATGAGGTTCGTAAGTACAACCTATACTCGGGATTCTCCTGACAGATGAAATTAGGAGCGAAGAATTCTGCATGAGAACCAGAAAAACTGCAAACGATATTAAAACGTTGAAGTGGTAATGGACAGGCTGCATTATTTGTAGTACCGCTAGGTGTTGAGGAAAATTTTCAAATGGCGATCATCCGGATGTTCCTAGACAGATATGTCAACGTTTAGCTGCAGATGACTCCAAATGTTGCATCTTCCAAATATAGGAGCGGAGGATTAATCGAATAAAAATACCTTTGTTTTATAGATCACAACAAGACTCTTGAAACATGTCATTATATTTTACGAATTTATGGATTCGGAGGGTAATTCTCTGTCTTTTTTTAATACCGTTTTCGAGGGGTAAACGAGCATGCTTACCATCAGAAAGTAGGTGGGCCCCACCGCCTGTAGAGACTCGCATCTCCAGAGAAGTCACTAGTGCTTTGCTGGCCTCTTGGATAGGAATAGGACATTATACGGAAGATAGAATGGCCTGATGTAAGGGGGAGTAGGGAAATGAAGGGAAAGTGGGATGATGGATGGGAATGGGACACAGGAAATATCTCAATATGAACGAGTAAAAAGTTTATAGGTAGTACTTTTCAATGTTTTAATCATATACAACCGTATGCAAATAGACGACTATTACAGAAAGAAACAATCCAGTTAGAAGTCGAGCTGGTCATAGCCATAGCTGTTTATATTATAAACATTAGGTAATCTTATAAAACTTTTTTTACTATGTGTTTGTTTAGTAACAATATTAGTCTTATAGGGACCTAATTGAACATGCGCATTATAGTCCGCTAATGAACACAGACTTTATGCAGTGGACAAATAAGTAAACATAATTTATTTTTACTGCTAATACTGAGTATTTAAATTAAGATTCCAATTTTTTCATACTTAGTTCTAAGAGTACTCGATGTCCTAGCTTGTAAATAGCCCGATTATATCCAGCGATCAATGATGTCCATTACATAAAAAAATAAACACACAACACTTATATGAAAGTATTCTGAAAGAAACTATTAAACAATAATAAAGAAGTATTTTAAATAAGAGGTTCATTGTACATGCGCACACATGCATACACAAACGCGTACACACACATACATACGTGTCCTATGTGTTCAATTTGCAGCACCAACAAGTCAAGCTCATTTTGCTAATACATTACTATTGCCTAAATCTATAAAAAAGTAATATCACAAGCAACATGTGTGTTGAAATAAGTTATCCAGATTAACATAAATAGTCAGAACATATTGCTACACTACAAGATTACATTATAAGCGTATTGTCATTGGCATTATAATAATCGTGATGATCTCATAAATGATCTATTTAAGTCAACCATCATATTGGCTGTACAATCAGTCACATCCATAGCACCAAAGTCGCAAAATAAGTCTAGGCATCACATTAATCGTATTCACCATAAGACGTTTTATATTTTTTTATTAACGAGCCCATCGAGTTCACGCTATAATAAAATAAAGGTTGCTAACAAAAAGGTCAAAGCTTTCTGCTGCCATCTTGGAATCGAGTACATGACATAACCCTGTAATTTGTATAAACATCATGAAATTACTAAAATCAGTATAGGTACATTCACGACAGCATTACAAATTTATTATTTACTTAAAGGATACTATGTATTTGGATAGCAGTTTTATATTAAAATACTATAACCCAGGTACTATAATAAATAAATGAAACAAGAGAAGTTAAAATATCATGAGATGTCTACCATAGACTTTCAAAGAGTTCCGTCACGATTTGATTGCAAGAAAAAAATGAAGGTTTTAGTATTAACGCATTAGCGTCAATGCTGCAGCGTGTGCATACTATAATCCAACACAGCTTATTCGTTATTAAGTATATCGTATCTAGTATCGTTCACCGCACGTTGGAAAGAATAACTGTAAAACCCAACAAGACATTCTGCTCTAAGTGTTAAAATTCCCTATATTTTATTTGCTGCATCTAGTTTGGAAAATGTCATAATTAATGGTACAGTCTGCCCTTCGGTACTTGAAGTACGAGTCCAAATAAGGCGCGTTTATCATTACCCGTTAAATATTTATAATCATCGAGTTTGGAACAATCCAAGCGGTGTATTGGTTGATTGTAACATTAGACCGAGGTTTCATCCCCGTGGCATTACAAGTATGCAATGCAAAGAAAGTTCAAGGCCTCTTTATTTAAAATGAAAAATTGTTGGAAGATGTGGGCAGTTATAAAAATTTAACAACGAAATAAAATTTAATGAGAATTTGCTTTATAATCAATAGGAATGTTGTTGTAATTTTATAATGCTTTACATAACCCCCATTTTAGTCCCTAACAATTAAATTTATTTAACCACCTGATATTGAACATTCCCATAATTTTTTGATTTCAATCTCATTATAAATTCTGTTTTTAGATCATCAATCTAAATATCTATTTTACTATATCATTTTTCAGCTTTTTTTTTCCATATGATTTTAATTTAATAAAATAGAGTGCGACGAAAAGACGATAAAAAATATACATATAATAAATAAAATACGATAAAACGAAGTAGTGTTAGGATAAGACTATGCAAATCTTATGCAAAATCAATGACAAAAGAAATTTCGGTGTCATTATATTAGAAAATTATTAAATGAAAATAAAAATTCCATTTTAATGTGCGGACTGCGGACCAAACTAATTATTATAATACATCTCAATTTCAAGCTTAAGTGCTCGACGTACTGCGCTTGTCACCTCGAGGGTTTGAATTATGTACTGCTTAATGCATATTCTGGTAGGAAGGTCTTGAAGAAAAGTGCAGTGACTGTTGTAAATTATTTTGTCGTTGACAGTTTTAAATTATCCATAAAACTGAAAGGGTATAAAACGTCAACGACCACAATGCCACAAGGGCTCTATGATGACATTGCATCCGAGAGGTTGAATTTTTTATGCCTTCCATTTCTGGTTCACTTCCATATACCATCGTCCCGTGGTCGCGTGAGCAGTCCAATGGAAACCTGTATGGGTGTAGACAATCAATCTTCTACATAGAGTATTATAATACCCGCAACAGTTCTCGTTGGATACCTTAAAGTGAGCATTCAGTTTCCGGGACGTGGCCGGAACGCGCGCGTCTATCTCTATGGTCTAGTGTTAAATTTGAACTTATCAAGTGTCGTGATGAATTAATGGTGTGTAATTAAATTGTTGAGAACGACCTATGTTTAGCATAGTATAATTGCAGGCTATACGTGATAAAGTTTGGATCGGTAAATGAATATGGATGTTTAATATTTTTTGTGTGCTGAAAAAATATATTTATTTAATACAAATGTGGTGATTAAGTAAACTTAATTTAAACATTAAATAACAGTGTTAATTTTATTATAGAGAGGTACAGCTTGCACATATTTCCATATTTATAGAGGAATGTGGTACTGTTAATATTTGAGTTTAATATTTTTTTTAATAAATGTTAATATAAAAAATTAATGTTGCTTTAAAGAAAAAAATGGCAATTGTGCTAATAATCAAATAACAAAATATGGTGACCAATGATGCCTAAGAAATTAAACTTTGTAGGAGTTTGTCAAAATATTTTATTGATTATTGAGAAATGTTTGATTTTATTCGAATAATAAATATTATATGCAATTAATTAGGAGGATGATTAACATTTCGAAAACCAACAGCCGTATATATATATATATATATATATATATACATATATATAGGTACTCACGGGTACGGTGTTACGGTATCAATATCAAAATTATATTTTTAGTTTAATTTACGGTTTTAGTTTATTTTACGATTTTAGTAGATTTTACGGTTTTAATTTATTTTAGTTTAGTTTATTATTTTGTGAGAAGGAATTAATATCACCCGATGAACGTATTGCTAGTTAATCGCCACTGCTAACGGCAAAACACAAAAATGAAATACATTTAATTTCGTCAACATTAGATACAATCGTTTCTTTTCAATACGACTCAGGTACTTTTAATGAATGTTTCGAAATTTCTTGTGTTTAATAGAAATAGTTATTATTGACCTTTATTTTCAGCCGAATTCATACTCATAAATAAACAATCCGGACATGCGCAGATGTGTATATACAGACCTCACGCAAACAAGTAACATATATGTTCATCTCGACCATCTCTGATATATGTCGTTACACGCTATCCCATATGCGTCCTCGTGTACATTCACACACACTCGCATACATACATATATGCCTATACAACACACACATATATATATATATATATATATATATATATATATATATATATATATATATATATATATATATAATTACACTATCATTTGATTACACAAAAATATTAAATTTATTACATGTTTTTTTTTATCATGCATTACCTTCCGACAACCAAGTAATGGTAAATACAGATAGGGCTGCAGCCTACCTCTGCAATATTTTGCTGAGTTAAGCCCCTGTTCGGCATCACAAATTTATACATGCGTGAACAACTTCAATAATAAATATAAGTTTAATTATGTGTTTTAATGTACAATATAAAACTGTGCGCATTATAAGATGTCAAATAAAGAAATTCTATAACTATGTCTACATATATGAACTTAGAACAGATAGACGATTTACCCTTAAACAGCAACGAAATATTACAAATTTATGACTTAGAACTTAATTCGATCTCTTAAGCTGAATATATGTATGACTTATTAGGTATGATCATATCAAAGGTTGCACATTAAGAAAGGCTTGAGGCGCAAAGCTTTTTCCAAACAGTCCGACGAACGGAGCGTTTTCAAATTGTAATCGTGAATTATTTGCGCTCCAAATGCAAATAGTGGTGTATTCATTTAGATATTTGAAAAAATTCAATTTAATAGCATGTACACGTCGGTCCAAATCTCTACACGGAAGATGAACAGGAAGTGTCTTTACCTTGAACCAAGTTTTAGAGACAAATAAACAAAGTTTCCATTCGTAATGATACAATTTGAGGATTATTTAGTACTTATTTAGCATAAAACCACGACTCTTATAATTTCAGTGATGGTTTTGTTAGCCTATTGAAGATTCGAACCACGAACTACTATTGGTCGGACGAGTTTCAAAGTCTAGCACATGAGATTTTGTCTCTGGATCAAAAATAATTTAAACTGTATATGGTATATATACCATAAAATATGTTTTGAGACTAGTGCAATTAGTGCATGTTTGTAGATCAAGTATTTATATGGTCTTTACTTATTTTTTTATCTGATTATTACTTAGCTGCACGCCAGCAATTGTGAATAGCTCGAAATGTGCAGCAAGTTAGAATACATTTTATTTCTAATTAACGTTAGAACCGGGCTCGAAGCACAAATTTATTTAAGTACTAGCTGACAGAAACAATAAAAATAGTTAAAACACTTTAAGAACACTATTTACTTCTTATGCTTCATTACGATATTTATACCAATATGTCTATCACTTCTTTAATTTGAAATTTACAGTGAATTTGCAATTTACAGCCGAAATAAATATTGAATTAAGTGATATAAATAAATTACTAAATCAAACTAGAATCACTTAAATTTGAATGTAAGCAAAGATATGTTCGCATTTTTTGCTTACACAAAAAAAGTCACGCTAGTGTTTGACTTGAAACTTGTTTTTAAAATCTTATCATAGATAATTCTAGAGGCAGTAGACATTGCCTACCTCATTCGGTTAAGAAGCGATTAGATTGCGAGTCTTGTTTTTATTTTTCATCATAACAGGATAACATGAAATGTTTGCGGTGTAAACAAAGGTAAAACTGTTTATAGCGTCATGCTGAAACTATTAATTATCTTGTTTCAACTCAGTCACCAGTCGTAAAGTTACCCAGCCATCGTACCTATATAATCGTGAAGGTATATTCAACGTTTCCTTTTAAGAGACATCAATGAAACCAATCTGCATGGTGTGGATTGATATCTAATGAGCGATTGAAAAATTAAAATGGCGGAAGACAAATCAAATGGGGTTCCGGCGGTGAGCAGATTTAGATCGATAATATCCCAGGTAAGTTAATGTATTTTGCATAAATTATTCTAAATTCGTATTAAATCAATTTAATAGATGTAAATTAAAATAAAGTGGTGATATTCGAGTAATTTACATAAACGTTATGCTATTGCTTTTTTTTACAGCAATGTCAAAATTATATTTTAAAATGCAATGATTAAGAACCCTACCTTCTTTTGTGTCTATCTAGTCTCGTATTTGTATCCTTACAAATAATCTATATGTAAAAATCTGCACATGTATATTGAAAACTATTTTTTCTTTGTTCAAGCATCAATTAAAAAATATATATTTAATAATAATAAATTTAGTTTTTTTCTATTTACTTTCATAACTCGTATCCATAACGCCCAACGAAGCGGGCAGTAGCTGTTATACTTTTTTTACTACTAACTGAACCCGGCATACATTGTCTTGCCAGTGCAAGTGTATATAAACGAATTGAATTTTATTCATATTTTCAATAATATATAAAATTTTTGTTTTATGTAACAGATTATAAATATTAACTATATGATATATAAATATTATTTTAAATCTTTATATATATAAATGAATGTTTCTACATAGAAATTAATATGTCACAACGCCATCTAGTGGAGAGTTGCAACAAAGGGAATAGCACAAACGAATCTCCACAAAAACATACACTTGGCAAGTTTCACTGTTATCGGTTAAACCGTATAGAATAGAAGTTGAAATGCTGCAACACCACCTGGTAGGGAGTTACAATAAAGCGGATAGCACAAAAAGCTTCTCTATGGAAAACCAAATACACATACCAATTACATGCATACATATATATAGTAAATTAGCTTCCTTCTCCGTGTACATAGGAAAAAAAATCCTCCATCATGTATATCGACTAATCACATTTTTTATCTTGACGTGAGTAGTTTCCTATTCTAGTCCAGCTTTTGATCCCGTTCCGTTCTCAATTCTAATTTCCGTACTGCTTCTCATTCCGATTCTCGTTCTCGTTCTTCATTATAATTTTAGTCCAATTATCGATTATACATCTCGTCTTAATTGCTATTTCAATCCCGACACCGATCGCAGTTTCGATTTAAACGAAGCCTGTGCAAATGCAAATATCAAAATAAAATTGAGGGTATATACGCAAACGCACATATCAAGGTTATATTACTTGCGGTAGTGTAGCTTTTAATGAGCGAAAAAGTTTTTAGCTTCTGTAGTAGCGCAAGTGATCAGATGAAGCCATTATTATTATTAAGTAATAATAATAATAATGGCTTTATTTATATCATTAAGTTATACATCACAAATTATATCATTATTTATATCAATAATCATTATTATAAAATAAAATAAACTATTATCATTTAATAGTTTATTTTACTCAGGCAGCTTGTTATTAGTGAAAAAATTTTTGAGTCGTTTCAGTAGTTCAGTTCAACAATACAAATACTCAAACGACGTCGGGTACAAATATTAGTTTTTTTTTTCAGAACCCTTCCAATTCACGCATGCAACATTTCTACAGTTTCATAGTAACTGAATGAAATGTTTAAGTCATTATTTTAATATATAATTTATGTTTTTGTCAATAGTAAATATTCCATGTGATAATTCAAAATAGTTCAAAAATATTTGTACTAAAAAAGATATGAAAATATTATAAGCAATAATCGTTTTTTTATTATTGTAATAGGTATGTGAGTATTTTATTATACTAGGTTTATGTGGCATTTTTTTTACTGTTTCTTCACATGCCGTATTTGCTAAAAAATACTTATTTATTTTACTAACTTTTTAATTTACATCAAATTTTCACTTCGTATGACTTATATTAGAATATCGGGCACCGCCCGCACAGACATAAAATGATGATTTTTTTAAATAGGATTTGCGTAAAATCCGTTCTTAGTGAGTGTCTACGTCCCGAAAAGATTATCTATGCCGAATTTAAGTCATTCGAATCTATGGTTTCGGAGATCTTGTGATGACTCAGTCAATCAATTAGTCAGTGGTATTTCGCTAGTATAGATTATATTCAACATATTTTATTCGCCAACTTTTTGAATAACCGACGAATGTTCCTGCTTTTTTTTATTATCGTAATATGTTAACTACATAAGTATAACATGAGCCTTCACTTATATTGAATTATTATAAATATTTAGGTACTTAGCTTCCACAAGGGATGCAAGGGTAACTCCAAAATTATTGAAGTATAGGAAAACTGTATAAGCAAGACATATCAGATGTACATAAGTTCATAGTAGTGTCCTTCCGTGTCAATACACTTCTATAGGCGAATTTTCCATAAACAGAAAGCATCGCGCCAGCCGTTTATAGAAATAGAGTCAAAATATTCAGTAATAGCGGAGTCGGTCTCTTATACCGAGGTAAAAAATTAAATTTAAAAATACCGCCCGAGTGCGAGTCGGCTTGCGCACCGAGGGTTCTGTACTACAATATAATATATTTGTGTCAAATACTGAAAATAAATTATTTTCATTCATTGATTTACGGATTCTTAGTACGAATCCCACTATCACCCGACCAATATACATTTATTATTTTCCTTATATTTGCATTTTGGTCACGCTTGTATATGTTACTGCTTTTATGATAGAACAAAAATGAGAAAAATGAATGATACGTATTAAATATGCACTCACATACATAGCGAGTGTCACTTTATATTGGACGTTGACATGAATCAAAACGAAGCAAACTAAAGCAAACAATTATTATAGGTTTTTCTGTAAATCTATAAATAAAGAACTTTATTTTTAAAATACAGAAAGTAGTACTTCCTGTTTCGGTAGTACGTACACCCTTATCTCCGAAACTACTGGGCTCTAGGCTCAGTACTTAAGGGTGGAAATGGTCGATTTTCGCCTATTTTCTTAAATAACCTTAAATTATCTAGTTTACAAGTAGACTTGTAATCTTAACTTAATTCACAGATATTCAAGAATCTCACCATAAGCGTTTTCATTTGATGTCACATGGTAGAGCTTTCAAAACTTTTTTATTTAATTTTTAATTTTCCCCCTAAAAGTGACACTCATATTTGAAATTCATTATTTACGTTAGATGTTCGTGTTTAAGTCACATACATATATGCGTGTACGAAATATAAACCCAATAGGTCAATTAGTTTTGGAGCAAATCGACTGTGACATACGGACGGACAGATAGACACGAAAGTAATCCATAAGGGTTCTTGTTTTCATTAGGCGATACGTAACTCTCAAAAACAACCAAAAGTCACTCATTGCGAGATCCGGTAAATAAGACAGATGCTCTAAAGCTACAATTCTATTTTCCTTCAAAAAGTTGACAGTGGGCACAGCGGTATGAGAAGATCCCTTGCCGTGGTGCAGCATTAAGCCTCTAATGCTAAGAGTTCGGTGAACATCTGGCAAGCAGTGATAGGTTATCAGATGGCCGTGACAGTTTTCTGTTCTTTCACAATAGCTCTGATCGATCTTGTACTTCTGAAGAACACGTCATATATAACTTTCTTCATTGCATTTACTTCTTTTACGACGGTTGGAGGTATTTATTATTATATTTTTGAATCTACACCCTACTTTTCTGATGTGCAGGCAAATCACAAAAGAGAATGTACGTTTCATCACCTATTTAAATTTTTGATATTACGCGGTGACAGACTTTTTGATAACTTTGACCTCTTTCGACTGATATTTACACGCTCGGATTTTTGGTGTTGTGTAAGATGTTGCGGGACCTAACCAGAAAAATATTTTAAATTTTTAATTCTTTATGCTAGATCCCATCCATGCTGCGGTTCCTATCCCAATGGTGATATGAATCATTTGCGAGGTGCATCGATTATCATCTTTTATTATTTTACGAACACGGGCGATATTAACTGGAGTGACTGTTATAACAAGGCCTTCCCGTATGTTCTTCATCTTGAAGTAAGTTGCGTCAATTTCGATATTTTCTAAACCATCAAAACACAGTGATTCGTCATGGCTCTTCATTACTTCAACCGCTGCACACATTCCTCTACGGCCTACTGATCAACCAACCTTAAAATCATAGCATATCATAGCTCGCTCACATTTTAAATACGTTACTTGTTACACAGAAACACACCTTACGATATAAAATGTCTAACGCGCGCACTTTTGTAGTTAAACGGACTTGGACGCATGCGCAATCGTGACCTCGGGAAAGCAGCCGTTTGACAATATCTCAATAATTCCAGAATATATAAATTCAATATTACATAAGCAAAAATTACTAAAATTTTGTTTAGTAATTTTTGACAAACACTCGTAGACAAACAGACTTATATATTAAAAAGAGTGTTGCTTTCTATGTTCTTATAAACACAGTTATTTAATTAAACTTAATTTTAGCTTCAATTAATAAATTTATTGCAAATAAAATATTATAAGCAGAACCTCTGTTTTGTTATTGCAGATCGCGTTTGTTTCTCAAAAAATATAAGATGTATTTTGAATACATAGCCGTATAATTATATTCTATTTAATATTTCATTACTCACAGCTAATCTATTTTGCATATTAAATATGCAATAAATTTCTATATATTACATTATATCTCATGTTGAATCTTGAGACATTTAAAAATTCTTTATTGGGTTAATTAGAAATTTATTTATTCCATACTAATTACTTATACAATATCCCCTTACAAAATATTTCAATATTCTATGCTCGAACGGCGTACTCATACCTCGTTTTTTTTCTGTCTCTGTCTATAATAAACAATTTAATTTATTCTACGACAGATGCCGCCCTGTGGCGTCACTAAAGGAAATTGCATTTACAGTTTCTAACATACAAATATTTTTATATAGCAATTTTTTTAATTTTGTTCGCAACTAAATTTCATCCGCGGTTCCGTCCAAACAAACATAGAATGAATTCCTACATCTTTTACATGGACCGAGAATAAATCATCCCGATCTCGGTCTTGTTTTAAATCATAATTCGGTTCCAGCTTCAATTTCTTTCTATAGAAATTATTCCTTTTTTTAAGGTATTTAAATTTTCACACAAGAACCTTACACTTACCTATGTGTAAAGCAATAAGTTTTTCTACTTTTTAGAGAATGTTTCAGCAAGTTCGGTTCAACCGTTCCGAAGACTTAAAAAACAATTAAATTATTATCAAAGACACTTTATTGTATTTATATGTACGCTACGGGTTATATTATAAATTAGAATCTCTTGTTATTTATTAAGTTATTAACATTTTAAAGGTGATCGTTGTATCTCTTTTTTTAATGCTGTATGTAACGAATTTTAATAAAATGTAAAATTTATATTTTAATTTATTACAATAAAGATTACAAAATTTTGCACTTAATAAAGAAAAATTGTCTATATTTTTATAATTTTACTTGTGCCAGTAGTTTGTCAAGTTTTTTAACAGATCTAAAGCTATAATGGGAAATATATTAAGAATGTAATAAATTTGATTGGAGGCTATGATATAATACACGAAAAATACATCAAATGTATTTCATTACATTAATACGTCAATAATTTTCTACCGTGAAGGAACATAAAAAATATATTTCTTTGATATTCTTATATATGATGCTGTTTAATAAGGTGCAATAAAATATACGGTGTTAAAATAATAATTGACAAATATAATTTATGGGGCCGCGTAATTTACGTCATTCGAAATATTAATTACAAAAATTACATTTACATTACAAATTACATACTGAGGACATCTCAAGCAATCGGTTTTCATGACAGAAATACATACACGTCTTTTTACATTCATGTCACAACTTATTACGACAAGTCTCCAGTTCTATGAAGAATAAGACTGTTTACTTTCTTTTAATGATATTGTCTGTATTAATTGACGGGCAAGACGTTTTGATAATAAAACGTATAGAGTGCGACAAACATGAAATTCCCATATTGGCAAGACACTATCGTAAACAACAGCTTAAAGACAGCGTGGAAAATATGCGAAATCGAAGGAGAAGATAAAGTCAATAAGCGAACATCACAGCGTTGGTTCAATCGTTTTAATGGCGGAGCTTTGACGCCGGCAGACCATTCGCGCTATGGTCGCCCACCTCTATGGTACACTGAGGCTACAGAGAAAGAAGTAGAAAACTAAAGTAGTACCAGCGCTGGCTGAATATCAGACTTCTTCAGAACTTTCAGCGCACCATATGTCGCCACTTAAAATAATTGAGTAAGACCTAAACTTGTCGAATAATATCCCGCCGAGTAGAAGTGTGAAATCAGCTCCTTGTTTGTCGGATGGTAATCGTTTCATTAATTGTTGCGATGAAAAATGGATTTATCTAAACTATCCGAACATTGAAAATCTGTGGTTAGACAAAGAACAATTACCTGAACCCGTCGTGAAGAGAGGTGATGTATCTGATGGAGTTATGAAATTTAGTGTATTGCCAAATAATTCCAGATGGTCGAACTATCACTGTCGAGATGTATAGTGAATAGCTAACACAAACGTATGAGATTCTGTCGCAGAAATATCCAGGTTCAATAAAGAGAAAACGGGTGCTCTTTCAACATGAAAATGCTAGACAACACACTACGAAAATTACGCGGGATAAGATCGAAGAACTCCATTATATTCAACTCCCACCAAATCCAGCCTTTAGTATAGATCTTGTACCGTCAGACTACTATTTATTCAGATTCATAGCGAAATTATTTAGTAAAAAAATTGTCTGAGTCCATAGGATATTTTAAAAATACAGTGCAGCTATTCTTTGCATCTAAATCCAAGGAATGGTTTTACCGAGATCTCAGAGAGCTTGCTGAATGTTGGATTTAGACCATAGAACGCATTGGGCTATACTTTATATATCAAGGTTATCATTTGTATAATTGCCTACTAAACAAAGTCAAAATTAAAAACCGAGCTACCTTAATATGTGCCCAGCATTCCCGCAGAGTTAATACCAGCAATTAATAAGGAAATGAATTATTTATTGCTCTCTTATTGCAGATAATAGCATGCCTGTGCCTGGACTTGCTTCTGGTGGACTTGGGGATGTCGATCAGCTTCGTGACCGTCGTGATCCCGGAGGTGTTGAACGCGAAAGAAGGCCTGTCTATAAACGAGTACCAAGCGTCATGGTTCGGTGGGTAAAATAAATATCGGTAGTTTTTAAAATATTTGTTATAGGGCTTATAAGTGTGCTAATGGGGTTCATGGGTATTTTGAACTAGTGCAGACTAGCGGCTTCACTAGAAAAAATCAAATATTCTGTGACGTTAACGATTGGAATTTTGAATATCCCAGCTACGATTTAAAATACCTTCTTTCATGTAAAATATAAATTCTTGTGCATCTTTTATTTATTTTGCCCTTTTCTTCCGCTTTTTTTTTCTTTTTATTTTCCTTTTTAGCTTAAACAACTCTTGCATGCGGCTTTATCCGTGTCCATTTATGGTTTAAGTTTGAGCGACAAATAACCTTTTTCCTTAGTAAAGAATATAATGAACCTCAATATGAAATTTCATCAAAATTCTTTCAGCTGTTGCAAAGTTGTCAAGTAACAATCATAAATAATTTATAATTATAAGGTCGCTCTCTCTCTCTCGCTTTCTTTGTCCCTCAATTTCATCACTCTATATCTTTCTTCTTCTTATTCCTTCTTCTATTTCTCTCAACCTTTATCGTCCTTTCCAACCCTCTTTCTTGCATAGGATAGCCAATGCTAAGATAAGTGCGTATGGCATATGTAGGACGTTTTGTAATTTTTATAGTATAGAAATCACGTAGTAGTAAAACAAACAATATATCACGTTTTTCCTTCTGGCTTGATGCACTAAAATAGTACCTAATACTGCTAATAGTATAAACTGCGAATAGCCTCGATTATTTACTACAACCAGTAATACAATAAAACCTCGCCAAATGATGTATTTCCATATTAAAACAGAATCATATGAATCTGAGAAGTGGTTTCCAAGCGACAAACGCATAGACAGTCATACATTTGGATTTTGTTATATATATGCACAGATGTAATAATAAACGTTGATATAAATCAAGCAAAAACCTTATCGCGTTTATATTATCACATTAATATTTATAAAGTTATTTGCGTTGCAATTAATTTATGTCAAGAAGTCAAACGTGCAATGTCCGCGTTTCGCGTTTTTCTAAGTCGATAATTTTTTATTTGCGTCGATCTAGTAATTAGCTCGTTTGCTCTTTAAACATGTTTAAAGAACAAACTAGTCGTTCGGTAGAGGTTTAAACGAAAGTCGACCACTTTAAATTTATTAAACATTTTATATATAGCACCTTTAACATTTTTTATTTGTTTTTTTTACAATATTTTTTGTTCTCTAATTATAATCTTGTAGTGTATACGCCAATCGAATATTATGCTAAAGAACCAGTTTCAATAGTTTGAAAATCCATATGCATTTATTCCCTTTGTTTATTTAGAAATGAACGAAAAAGTGACAAGGGGAAGAACCATTGTTACTTTTTCGCAGTTATTTAACCGATAATTAGTTTATTTCATACTTACTGAATGTAAATGAATTCCTCCATTTGGTATATCGTCCCATCACGAAATCAACATCGATCCCAATCGCTATCCCGTTTCCGATAGCGGTCCTGCTTTTGATTTCAACTCCGGAATCTCATTAAACCAAATGTCTTGGTTTAATGAGATTCCGACTTCATTCCCAATTTAGTTCCCGTTTAAAATTTTGATCTCAGTTTCTCACCTTCTCATTCCGGATTCCGGTCTCGTTCTTACTTTTGATTTTGATCCTCCATACTCGATTTTGACTTTCGTTTTGTTCTCGATTTCGTTCCTAGTTTCGACATTTAATTCTATTTCTCGTCTTGCGTGGGATTTCGATTCTGCTGTTGGCCACTGTTCCTATTTGGAATTAAATGTAGCAAATACTGGTACTATCAAAATGAAATTTAGGCTATATTACTCGCGGATAGTGTAGCATTCTACAAGTAAAAGAATTTAAAAATTGTTTAGTAAAAAAATAGGATGTCAAGTTTTTTTTTCGAAAGTTCTCATTTGCGTGTACAACATATAACTATTTTCATAGTAATCTAATAAATAGTTTGAGCACATAAAAAGAAAAGCGCACAAAATACACACAGCGGTTTCGATTTTACATAAAACATTTCATACCTTATTTCACCCTCTTAGGGCTAGTTTTCAAAAATGATATGTGTCATTATTTTTCTTTTGTAATAAGCAGATAAAGTATAAGTT